>OMLF01043366.1:2352-18921 GCA_900302615.1 Holocentrus rufus | reverse complement strand
CAATTTTTCAAAACATTGGACATAAAGACAAAAATTTCAAATACAGACTAAAGAAAACTATACTTGCTCTCTCCAAAAAATGTATACTACTACTCCTACTACTACTACTACTACTGATAATAATAATACTGGTAATAAATATAAAAACTTGCCAAATTTCTTATTCTGTCCTCAATTTTACATAAACGCTTGCTCTAAAATACTATAAGTATCAAGGCCCTGACCTATGCCCTAATTAATTTTGGCAGCTCGTCATTTTTGTGATTTTGGAACTCTTGCTTACATTCCACACATTGTAAGTTACCCTGGAAAAGCGTGTCAAATAAATGCATGCTGTAAATATGATGTAAAGGAATATAGAACACATATATAGGGTGAATAATAACTGAAGCATGTCAGCAATTAAAACCAAGAGATTGAATGATAAACTAGATTGGGTGTATGCTCCTTAGGAGATTTTATAGTATGTCCAATCTTAGTACTAAGCTTAACACACACGCACGCGCACCTCTCACTCCCACCCGGAGGTGTTTCAGAGACTACAAGGAAGTATAGCATGTACAGTGAAATCATCATTTTGTACGCTGTCCAAAATACCGACTATCATTACCAAGTTCACTGAGAAATCCAATACAGTCTGTAACACACACAGCGTAGATGGAAAATAACGAAGGCTATAGCTACCTGCGAAATATCTGCACTGTCTTGGCTCTGAACTCCACTCCACGACTGATGAAGGGAACAATCATGCTGTTGTACCACCACACCACCACCACCCCTCCCCTGCCACATAGCTGAAGCCAGCGTCGGGGCAGGCTTTCGCTACTTCTGGACGACCAACTTCATATTTACTTCGACAGCTAACAGTCGTCAACACTAGCTCTAGCTAGGCTACGTCTGTCTGGTAAGTACGTTAACAGTTGGAATACGACATAGCACGAAACACCGAGCAAACTGAGACAGTGTTTGTGTTAAATTCAAGTTGTTTTCTGTACCAGACCACTTTCTGCGCTAACTAAAGCTAGCTTCAAATTCCAGGGAGCTGTCAGACCAGCTCCAGCCAGCTGAGTTGACATGGACTGCCATGACACAACACTAAGCTAACCCTAACTTCGCTAATGTTAGCGAATTAGCTGTCTCTAGTTTAAACTCCAGCATTACTTTTTTGGAAACGAATCATCATGTCATAACATTGTAAACTACATAAAAAATACAGCGATAGTTACAAAATTTACTGTACGTTAATGCGAAAGATTATAACTTCGATGATCTTAACTTTACTTCCGAAACATCATGTCTTTATCGGCATTGATATGGGAGTTGTAGTTTTCAGGTGTTTTTCTTTAGCTCCGTCCATGTCAAGTGCAGCAAACTTTGACAGCTTTAGCGGGGTTAATGCTACATCGACACACCTAAATAGTTACACAAAATCCCTAAAATTTATGCAAGAGTCATGCAAGAACTTTCATCGTTTCAAGTAATGTTTTCATCGTTCTGTTCACTCTCAAATTCACGTTTCTTATCTCGTGATGAACCGGTGATACAACGCGTAAGCCAATGAAATCGTTCACTTAAATAGATTTCAGTGAATTTTCGGAAGCACACTAATTGCTAATCAAGCAAATCGTTTAGTTGAGACAGCTGTCTGTAATGTATAAACGTTAACCCAAGGGCATCCAAAACACAAGGCCGAGGTTATTAGCAGTGCCATAGAACTACAATCCCCATCATCCAGGTGTCCAACAGTAGCGCAGTGCTATTCGCGCATGCGCAGCAGGAGTAATTGGATATCAAGTTGGCCAAAACAGCGGGTGATAAAATGGTAGGTAAGATAAAAATGACAAACCCAGAGCATTCTTTTAACCCTATTAAACAAGTAAAATACTAGTTTGATGTGCGGAATAGGGACATACAGATGTGGGGGATCGGGGTGTCCTCTGCCAAGTGTCGCATTGTCAGAGTGATGTGTCGTTTCACTGAGGGAATATGAGGGAAATGGAAGGTCAGTTGTTGGTATTTTGAGATCGGACACTCGTACTTGCGGCACGTACCTTTCCCTTTTTGGTATCTTGCGTGCTGCCCTGGGTTGGGAGAGAGCCTGCTGGTTCACACGCCCCTGCTTTGGAAACTGGGTCGCCAAAGACTGGCCTGTCACGGTGAATTGCTGTTTGATCATCGGGTGGGTCAGGTCTGCAATTCTGCAAAGACGGTGCAGTTCTCACGATGGCCATCTAGGTTAAATTAGCACGGCGACGTATTTTTTGTAAACAAACGGAACCCCGACAATTTGCAAGTAGCCACGTTTTCCCTTAAAAAGAACTTATGGCATTAGATAGCAAGCTTGTTATGATTCTTTTACTTTAGGAGTTGCATGCACACATGATAATGGACGTTTCACCAGTAGCATTGACACTTTGCAGGCGAACCATTTAATGGTTATTTTCAGTCAACTATTAAGAATAACAAGAAGAATAACAGCAACAAGTTTGCAAGAATTTTAACATGTAAATGCAAAGCTTGCATTGATGCCTAGCTTCAGAGTTAATGGCTGTCTCTCTGTGGCTATGTATGTGTATGCATGTGCAATGCAAACTCCACATGCATGTCCTTGCATCCCATTTACTTGTGTGCATGAATGTCCATGGATTTGTCTTACAGCACAAGCTGAAGTCATCGCAGAAGGACAAGGTTCGGCAGTTTATGTCCTTCACGCAGGCAGGGGAAAGGACAGCCGTGTACTGCCTGACACAGAATGACTGGAAACTAGAAGTTGCCACAGACAACTACTTTCAGAATCCAGACCTCTACTATAAAGAATCCATGAAAACCTCAGTGGATCGCAAGAAGCTGGAACAGCTTTACAACAGATACAAAGGCAAGCTCTAGGGATCAACTACAAGTTCTGGTTTGGTGCTTGTGCTTCAGAACTGATGTACAAAGCAGCGTGTATTCATACCAGTGCTGTCTTGTTTATTTTGTGTGTAGCACTTCTCTGCACACTCACCTTTGTTGTCTTTGCAGATCCTCAAGATGAGAATAAGATAGGCATTGACGGGATCCAGCAGTTCTGTGATGACCTCACCCTGGACCCGGCCAGCATGAGCGTTCTGGTGGTGGCGTGGAAGTTCAGAGCCGCCACACAGTGCGAGTTCAGCAGGAAAGAGTTCCTGGATGGCATGGCTGAGCTGGGGTGAGCAACAAGTGGTAAAGTTGGCATCACTTAGTGCACAGATGCCACAAACCTTGAATGTTGTTAATGCAGCATTAAAGGCACAATTCATCATCCAAATGTAAACAAAGCGATAGCTATAACTTTACCACAAAAACTAAAACATAAGATCTGAGACACATTCTTAACATTGTTAAAACTGAATGATACTGCTCCACAAAAAAGGATAGGAGTACAGTATGTATTAGCTAAATGTGAGTCTTTAACATTATGAAGCTGTAAAAGTTGTTTTATACTGTTTCCAAAATGTATTGAGTTTCAAACAGCATTATTGAACAGGAATTTGAAATTTGCGTATCTCTTGTATCCAAAGTTTACATGTCCAGAAACATTAGATTGGGGTTTTAAAGTTAAGCCTTGCAGCTCTACCATTAAAAGCATTTGCAGTTCATCACTGGGTCATTTGCAGGAGTCGGATTCTTGAAAGTCTGATTTGTTGTCTCTGTCCTCAATCTCTCCTCCAGGTGTGACAGTCCTGAGAAACTCAAGGCGATCCTCCCCAGACTAGAGCAGGAGCTGAAAGACACGGGGAAGTTCAAAGACTTCTACCAGTTCACCTTCAACTTTGCCAAGAACCCTGGCCAGAAGGGCTTAGGTAAACTTGGGAACAGAATATGTAGGAATGGGAACTTAAAAATGTAGCCTTTAGGTAAACAAAACTCATCATGGCTCTGACATCACTGTAATTGAGTTTTTTGTTCAAGCTGAGTTAATACTACCAGCGTTTTGGGGACATTTCGCCTTGGTGTTATTTTTGTATCTCAGATGTTGAATTCTTATGGAACAGGAGTGATGCCTTGGTTTCTCTGGTATCTTGGTATCTGTGTCCTTTACAAAATGATAAAACTCTCCCTGTACTTTGTGCTTTAGACCTAGAGATGGCCGTGGCCTACTGGAATCTAGTGCTGACAGGCCGATTCAAGTTTTTGGACCTCTGGAACCGCTTTCTACTGGTGAGTGTGGAGCTCGAAACAAATTATTGCATCTCCCAGCTTTTTATTTGTTACTTCCACCAAAGCGCTTGTTTTCAGCCCTTTTTGCTTTTTCTTGGTCTGTCTCTTAGCAGGCTATCTCAGAAACTTGGGGGCAAATTCCATGAAATTTAGGGGACATACAGGCATTCCTCCAGAGAACAAGTGATCGTGGTGGTGACCCTGATCTGGGATTAACACCATTAGATGATTATCATTTTTTTTGCCATAATTTTGAAACTGATCGAGATAGAGACTTGATTCCAAATCCTAAATCTGTTTCAATAATATCAAGTTGGAGAATTGTTCAGGATTGGTGGAGGTTTGCACTCATAGACTGTCCTCTATCGCAACTTCATACAACTTGAATGAAGTGAATATCTACAAGAGCAGAGCACAGCCGTCTTTTCTCATCCATATGTTCTGTTCAGTGTTTCTGGCAGCGGTGATGATAACTGTGATCACTCTCTCTGGTCTTCTTACTGTGCTGGATTCAGGAGCATCACAAGCGGTCGATTCCCAAGGATACGTGGAACCTCCTTCTGGACTTTGGCAATATGATTGCAGATGACATGTCAAACTATGATGAGGAAGGTGAGCTAATTAAGACTCTCAGGATACAGACCATGAACTTAGTCCATCTGTGTAGAATTCTATAGTTCCATAATGAATTTTTAACTTGCCGTCAGGCCCATTTATGAAACTTAAATACTCAAGTCGATCCACTAAAATGCCCACAAATAGTTCATCTTGTCCTGATTAACTTAGACCACGGCAAATGTTATGTAAATGCTGTACTTTAAGTTGTCAAAAGGGTCACAAAAGAAGTAAACATGATTGCAGTGGGCACCAAAACCATAATAACCATGATGACCTCATGACAAATCATGAAGTACAGTTCCACAGATTCAAAAGGAGAACATTTCAGAGCATTCGGTCTACATGGCAGAAATGTCCTCTTATGAAGGATACAGTGTTCTCTGTCTGAGCTGCCAAGCATCTCCTATAAATCTCGCCAAAAACAAAAATCTCAATATTAAAAAGCCAACTCTACATATCAGCTTTGGACATCCAAAACAAATCGGGATGTTCCGTTTGGATCTTTTCAAACAAACAAGTTATTGTACAAGGGCGGTGCCACAACCTCGGCATTTCAACTCTCTGCTTTATAAGACATGATGCTTTCAACATGTGAGAATTAATATAAGTGGTTTATATGCGCATCCACGTGATAAAATGTTTCATCCATTTGGGATCAAGATGTTTGGATTACACCGCATCACATCCTTCTCTGAGTGAAATATCAAATAAGACCATGTAAACCCTGATATTAGGGGAATCACCTTGCTTACCATGAAAACAAGTTACTCACAATAGCAATTTAATCTGATTATTCACAGTGTTGTGCATATAGAAGTTCATTTAAACTGTCATGTTTCTGCATACTCAACGTGGCATGAAAGTGTCAGTCAAACTTTTAATCCTCAATGATAAAACAGTTGTGATAAGAGGGGTGCTGAAATGAGAGAGAAACACCACTGATAAGGATCCAACGTGGGCCATTTGCAGGCCAGCAGGGGGCATCTGTGGGCGCTTTGGAAGAGGTCCCAGCCACCACATCACTGGGCCCTGCTTGGATGAATCAAGTCATTGTAGTAGATTACATGGAAAGGTAACTAATCTTGTGTTCTCCTCTCTCTCCTCAGGGGCATGGCCCGTCCTCATAGACGACTTTGTGGAGTTCGCTCGGCCAATTGTGACAGGGAACAAACGCAAAACCATATAGTCTCTGTCCCAGCTCCATGCGACGGGTGGAGTTTGTGTTTCTCCCAATTTTCTTTTTATGACTGAGGATTTTTATACACATGAGCCAAAAAGAGACTACTTCTCAATAAGCCTGTCTGCAGGTTGTCAGTGAGATTGTTCTTCCAGCTGAACAAGAGACCTCGGTTGGGGAGTGACCTGGGACAGCCAGTTCAGAAAGTAAAGTGGGAGAAGAGAATTTTGTTTTTAGTTTGCTACAAGTGGGACTGCCAAGGAAGGACTTTGGAAACACTAATGGCAATGATGGTAATCCTAGTACTCCTCACATCATGAGCAAACTATAAACGGGTGTGGCTTTGAGCCGCTGCTGTGGACTCGGCTCGCTTACTTGCACCCTCCTTCCCTGTCCCTGGCACAGTGAAGGGGGACAACGACAGAAAGTGAGCTTTCAGCAGACGCAGGTGATCAGCTTTCACATGAAATAGGGTGTGGCCTCTTACATTGCCAATTATGAATGGAATAGGATGTTAAATCTGCATGTTTTCGTCAGCTAGCGTTAAGCAGTGCCATGGAAGTGGAGGAGGGGGGAAAAAAGTAATCTACATTATTTTCACTGAGATTGCGAATGTGTGGCTTTCATACAATCACACTGAGAGCGGAGAGGAAGTGTGCTTGCTTGCCATTGTGTGTTTGTTTGTGTGTGTGTGTGTGTGTGCGTGTGTTTTGTGGGTTAAAGGTTCTGCTTCTTTAAAATGTAATGTTAAAAAGTTCTCATTTTGGTTTATTGTTATGTGAAGAAGTTTAGAAAATGGTCATTCACTCATACTGAGCAACAGTTTAAGAGTTCAGATCCATGTTTTGTATTCAGATTGAGAATTGGATGGAGCAGCATGCTATTTGAGCTCAGCACCAGCAGATACACTATTGTTGCGGATTTGAGAACCTGTACCCATAGGACTAAAATAGGTAGAGCTTTAGAAGAATGACAATATATATCTGAGAAAAATAAGAAAAATTTACATTTATAATCATAATGAGTACCTGAGAATCATATAAGATCCTGAGTTTTTACAATGCTACTGCGTTAATTTTTTAGTTCAGTTTGGTTTTGCAGTGTGTAAACTGTTGTACACAAGGAGTAACTGACTGGCACACTGACTGTTTTCTAATATCCAGGTGATGACTTGTCTTGTACTTGCCAACTCTACAAACTGCACTGATTGACACTTTTTATGTTGTAGATCTTTTACCAGGCAGCACTGCACACAGCTACAGAGCTATTCAGTTTACATGACAGTAGGTTTCACTCACATCCTACACGTTTGTTTTTTTTTTGTTTTTTTTTTGTTTTTTTTTTATGAACATGTACATCCTAGTTTAATCATAGTATTTTAACTTTGTGTTTACACTGTTCTCGGTCTTGTAATTCATGGATTCACAACAGTGACTCCACACAGCGGTGTTAGCTAGTAGGGCAGTGGTGGCTTGTAACAAGACCATTTCACGACTACAGACAAAAACATATCTCAGTTCACTTGAACGACTCTGCATATGCCAGATGCACCCGCTCCTATCTTGGCTCAAACATGTAACATACAATAGAACTCAGGTACCAGTAGTTCTCTCCTCGCCTCCGTGAGCAGTAGGAGGCTCGCTTTAGTTACATCAGTGTTTGCTTTCTTCTTTTGTGCAAAACACCAACCAGCTACACTGATATTATTGCCCTGCCACTTGTTTATTTGTTGCCGTGATACAGTGGGCCAAACTTATGCTGTGTCCTGAAGAGAAAGTGTGACTGAAGTTATATAATACTCCTGTTGTACGATACCGTGTGGCCAATTTGTTTGCCCTGTTAGCAGCTAATCGCAGGGGAAATAATTGTATTTCATTTTCATTAGGTTGACAGACTTGTGTTACAGTTCTCACATTTACATGGAAGTCAGTCTTAAACCACGAGAGTCTGCAGGATTGTAGATTTTAACAGGTTGGCAAATAAGGTCGGATGGCAATTATTTTTGTGATTACACCCACTGTCAAAAGTGTCATGCAAATGAGATGTAGAGGACCAGCTCTGTCATGACTGCTCAAACAGTCATTCAACAGGCTGGTTAATGTATCGCTCAATTAACAGCCAAAGAGATTTGTTTTGGTCCACAAAGATATTTCAGCTGTTTCTGACTGTTGCAACTTTGCTGTGGAAAGGAGATCCGTCTGTATGTGGTGCCTCTGTACTACAGTACAATATTGTGAACAAATTGCTCTTGGTCAAGATGGTAACACAGTGTGAAAACTTTTCCCAGAGAATTTTAGTTGACATACAACCTGAGAAGCAACGTCTGTGGCTCTGGAGCAGGGAAAGACGACATCCCTCATTGTCCTAAAATGGTACATGTGGTACGTTTTTAGTTGTCAAGTATTTTGTCAACTGTGTTTCTAGTCATATGCAGCTCATTCTCCTCAAAACAGTATTATTTCCGCAGACAAATAAGAAAAGTATTGACAGCATATTATCTTTTGTCATGGAGGCATACAGTACATTGTTTTTGGCAAAAGAGAGTTGTCAATAAAGCATGTTGTTTTTAACAAAGTATGGCAACTGTGTTGTATGTTTATAGTCTTATTATGTAGAGCACTGAAACTGTGTCTCTATACCCCCCATACAACTGTGGTTCTCAATCAAGTCCCATTGAGGCCTGACATTATGCAGCTTTTCATCCTAACTAAACATTACACCATCTGATTTCTGCAACTATAAAAGAAGGAAACTAAATCCCCTGGCATTGTGATTTGTTGGAACAAAAACCTGCATGTTCTTGGACCACGATGGCACATAGCTGAGAGCCACTGGGCTACAGTGTATCTCTGAATGTGTGTAAAATGTCAGCATAGCAACGCTTGACCACTATCAAGTTGCATTCCTGCGGCATATCATCATCATCGGCTCTCCCAATAATGCTTTGTCTCCTTTTACTCCGAGTATGTTTGTGTCCACAGTCACAAAGACAGTTAAATAAAAAATATTACAAGTGAGGAAATGAGGAAAGAGTTGGACCTAGGTGAGAAGTGCACGTATGAGGATGGTAAATAAGAAAGTTGGATCATTTTGGGGATGCTGAAGCAGTGACTTTTCAATGCAGCGCAGAGTGCAGGAGATTAGCTGATGCGATGACAAGAGATGATTAATACAAGAAGTTTAAAATAGTGCGGTTAGGATCAGAGACAGTTGAGCTTCAATGAAGGAGGAGGCAGAAGCGTGGAGTGGTGGTATGAATGGGGCCCGCTGGGATGGGATGATGCTTCATTCTAACCCTTCTCCCGCAGGGCGGGGGGAGTGTCAACAGGATTTTGCACTCAAGCCCAGCAGCCCATTAGCATCCCTTTCCCCTGACCAATCCGTCCAGCCCCCAATGCCAATCCACACCCAGCCATCGAGCTTTTAGGCTTCGAAGCTCATGGAGCCATGGGGATTGCCTTTTTAGGAGACACCTGATCACAGCTGAACACACTGCGGCCCAACACAAAGAAGCTGTGGCTGATAACATAATGCACACGTGTGTATGTGGGCGCCCACCCTCGGGACGGAGAGTGTGAGAGAGAGACCCGCAAGAGACCGCTGATAAGTTGAGGAACTAGAAGAGAGCTTTGAGGGTGGGAAGGTGTTAGAGCTATTTTATACAGCTGAGGAAAACATCGAGTGGAAAACAATACAGCAAAAGGTTGTGTGAGGTCCTTGGAGATGTTTTTAGGCAATCAGAAGTTGCGATGAACTTGTGGTAGGATAGTCCTGGGACACTGCTTGTAGAGGAGCTAGTAATGGCAGAATATTACTGAAAAGACATCAAGCTTGGTGTTTGTACGTGACAGGAACTGGAGAGGTAGGGACTACTTCATTCAAGAGAAGATCTTGCTTGGTGAGTCTCCTGGATACTAAGTAAAAAGGGGGGAGTCTGGGATCATGGAGAAATTCCAAGCAGCCATGGTTCTGGGTGCTGTTGGTGATGCTTTGGGGTTCAGAAAGGGTCGTTGGGAAGGCTGCACATCAGGCAAGCAGATCCAAGAGGAACTGGCCTCTCTGGGGGGCCTGACCGCCCTGAAGCTGGACCCGGAAAACTGGCCGCTGAGTGATGCTGCGCTGATGCACATGACCACCGCAGAGGCACTTGTAACAGGTAGGTGGGACACAGATGAATGGATATTCGGAAGAAGGAGGAGATGATTATTATCCCTTGAGATGAAGACCGAGGAATTACAATTACAACAAGGATGAGATTTTATTTTGCATGGACCTAAAAGGAAATTCATTTATGTTGTGACTAAACCATCATTTTCATAAATGTTTATACACTAACTCACTCCTCTCTCATCTTTTAAAATGTTAAATTTCACTGTTTATATTTCAAATATCCCACATTCATTCGATTTTACACCAAACTATAAATAGAACCTCTAGTAGGTTTAATATACGTATTCATAAAGTCACATAATCCATTCCTAAAATACAGATGACTA
The DNA here is from genome assembly GCA_900302615.1 of Holocentrus rufus. NCBI lineage: Eukaryota > Metazoa > Chordata > Actinopteri > Holocentriformes > Holocentridae > Holocentrus > Holocentrus rufus. Next base: position 8,448 of record OMLF01043366.1, on the reverse strand, counting down.
CAACATCACACCTGTCCGGCTGGCCTTTTCATCTTCCTGCATTTAGAGGGACCAGAATAGATCGTTGTATAAAGTTCATGGAAAGTACAAATCACCTGCTGGGACAACATTTGTTTATGTCAAAACCTGACGACACACCATAATCCATACTTAAAGCCATAAGCAACCCATCATCTCAGACAGAATCCCAAAGGAAACCTTAATGTAAATGTTGACACTCAAATGTCGTCTCAAGCAGACCCATAGGCTGACTAGGAGTTGCCAGGACAGAAGGGTCCAAAATAGAATGATCCGGAAAACCTGAGCCTCATCTCTTCCTTGATAAACAATAGCGGGCCAGGCTCCTCCATAATCTACCAGTATCATATTTGGCTGTGGATACGGCTCAAAGCCAGCAACAGCAGTCCCGTGAAATGGTGATGACATCTTTAGAGATTAGGAAGCCCTGCTTAGCCGCATTCCAACATGCCAGCACACACACACACACACACGCACACACACACACACGCACAGTAACCAGAAAAAAATGAGAATGAATGAGTAGAATCACTGCTGTCAATATTTGGATCTACTGAAAAATATGTAAAAACAGCATTTTTCTACAAATCAAACAGTACTAAAATATATTTGTATTCCACATCAGATGGTTTCTTAGATATCACAAAAGGCATTTTAATAACTCAAGTATCAGTCAATAAAACACTGAATGAAAGGCCCTCTGCAGTGCTCTTTATTGCCCCTTCACACACATTTATTTATTGGTAATCATCATAGCATAGATGAGTTAAATTACTTCCTGTCCTCCCTCGACCTCTCTGCAACACATCTGTCCCGCAGCTCATTTGGGGGAGTGAAAGCCTCTGTCTTTTGCCAAAGTCCGGCACTAAATTAGAAACGATGCCTCCTTTCCACACACTCACTCTCTCACACACATACGCACATAAACAAACTCTAGCGGGATGCATGTGAGCTCTGATGGTGGATCCCAGTGGACCCCAGGAAGTCTGGAAACGACTCCACGCACTCTGCAGGCATGCTGGTCCTAATCTGCGGTCCAGCAGGCTGAGGCTAAACTTAGCCCATCACAGCACCACTCATCTCGCCTTGCATGCCAATCATGAATAACTCTGTCACTGTATATGTATGCGTGGGTGTGCATGTGTTTGTGTGTGTGGCCAGACTACTGGTGTTTAGAGGACCTGTACCGGGAGCTGGTGCGTCTCTATGTAGAGGCCATGGTGTCCCTCCAGGGTCGAGCACCTGATCCTGCCACGGTGGAGGGCTGCGCTCACCTCAAGCCTCACAACTTCCTGCTGGCCTGGCACACACCCTTCAATGAAAAAGGTCACTGGGAATCTCAAACATTTATTCTTAACATTTCATGAGTACAGTATAACTGTATAGAAGAGCTGCATGTCTGAATGTGCACACAAACACACACACACACTCTGGTGTCTGTGTCCAGGGTCTGGCTTTGGAGCAGCTGTGAAGGCCATGTGTGTGGGTATGAGGTACTGGCAACCTGAGAGACTGGACAGCCTGGTGGAGGTCAGCGTCGAGACAGGCAGGATGACCCACAACCACCCCACAGGTGACACTGCTGGCAGTTTTTAACCCATGGGTCACAAATGTGTAATTGAAAGTGTACTGTGTTACAATATCAGTCTCTTGGTAACTTAAACTGTAAGGGCAGGGCCAAACTGTGGTCAGTGGGTAACAGAACTTTGTGAGGGGGGCAAACCTAACAACTTTGAGTAAGTCCCACACTATGAGAGCGACAGATTAAATTATTTCATCCCATCTTCACACTCATCAGCTTTAGGATGTCAAGAGCCATAAAATATCTACACAGAAATTCCTTTGTATTAAATCCAATTAGCTTCCTTAATTCATAAAATAAGGACACTGGTTGGTATGATTTAGACACTGATATTATGCAGAGTTTTATTTTCTTCTTCTTTTTTATATTTCATCTGATGATTTGTGCACTTATTAATGCCCTTGATATCTATCTTTGTACCTTGTGTATGTATATGCCCCATGCCTCCAAAGATAAATTTCCCTGTGAGGACAATAAAACTATTCTATTCTATTCTATTCTATTCTATGATTAAATGTCTGTGCTTCTCATTGCCTACCAGTCGACAGCTGATTCATGGTAGTCATTAAATTGGTGCGTTTGAGTTCCTCATAAGCAGCATTGTCAGTGACTCAAGCTGAGACTCTTGGCTTCAGGCTTCCTGGGTTCCTTGACAACGGCATTGTTCGCATCCTACGCCATCCAGGGAAAACCCCCTGTGACCTGGGGGCGCGAGCTAATGAAGGTCATCCCAAAGGCTGAGGAGTACTGCAAGAAAACCATACGCCACATGGCAGGTCAGATTGTGTTTCTCTGCGTGTGTTTGTATTAGAGGCAGATCATTTTGCCAGTTTGGTTGATAAATCCAGGCTGATTAGAGCTTCTATATATACAAATCTGTAATATTAGTATGCGGCTTCTCTAAGCCTTCAGTATGTAGGCCTTTGTGAGTGAGAGAGCAAGAATATCAGTAGATCAGCCGAGTTATGTTAGCCAGCACCAGTAATCTGGGTAACTGTATTCCTGTGTAGAGTACCAAGAAAACTGGTTCTACTTTGAGGCCAAGTGGCAGTTTTACCTGGAAGAAAGAGAGATAGAGAAGGACGGACAGAACAAACCCTTGTTCCCTGACCGTTATGACGCTGAGGAGACAGACAAGGTAATGCTCGAACAATTAAAGGGGAATACCACCCATTTTAGGAATTAACAGGTGTTATTATATCCCTGAAACAATAGTGTCTGAGATATTATGGATTCATCCTGATCACTGCTCCAGATCCTGGCTGTGAATGTGATAATTCTACCATTTAGTCTAATCTTTTGGAATTTCCCCCAAGAAGAAGAACTGTATTGATATTAGTATCCTCAGGACTTCTCTTTAGCCGTGACCATCAAATCAGGGCTACATCCTGCTGTTGTTCACTGACAGTGAGTTGTTATTTGAGCATTGCTAGCAGGTATGAGCCAGAATTTACAACTCATTTGGGTGCAAGGAGTCACATAAAAGTGTCATGGTTCCACAAAGTCAGTGCCCCATTCATTGTCTATGGAGCAGTGCCAGATTTTACATCCCAGTGATACAAATTTACAAAGATTTGTTGTCTAATTTCTAAACTTAGAAAGAGTGGCTTTCTCCTTTAACTCTCTCCCTCTCAAACAAAAACTTATATTTGGTATTTCACATCAGCCCAAACTGCATGTTCCTATTACTCCACTCAATGTCCCTGTCCATACAGATGTATAAGCGCTGGAGCTCAGAGGGCTGTCCGGGCCGCAGGGGCCACGATGCCCCCATGATCGCATATGACGCTCTTCTGGCAGCAGGAAGTGACTGGACCGAACTCTGTCAACGAGCTATGTTCCATGGAGGTAAGACCACCAGCATCCTCCATCTGCAACATACCTAAAAACACAGACAAATAAAACACATTCTTGCTGTGACTTTTGTTGTTTTAGGTGAGAGTGAAGCCACAGGTCTGATAGCAGGTTCTCTCTACGGCCTCATGCACGGCCTGAGCAAGGTTCCCAAAGGGCTCTACCAGGATCTGGACAAACGGGAGCGCCTGGAGGAGCTGGGGACTGCACTTCACAAGGCAGCATCTTCGGAGAAGTGCATAGAGAAGTAATCCTGCTCTTCACTGGCCTGAACCCTACTGGCTTTCAGAGGAACTGCACATGACTCTAAGGCTGCTTACCTCTGTCCCACACTGCCCCCTAGTTCTCCTTGGTAGTACCTCAGTAGTCTTAAGTGGCACCCTACCCTCTTTTTTCCTTCTCTCCTCCATTTTTCTCCGCACTGGAAAGTTAAAAGGTGCTGTCATTTTAGATGTGAAGGAGAGGAAACAATCAAAGGGAGACCATTTAGGATATTGAGTTGCAGATAGACCTGAATCTGGGATCAGTTTACTCGATACAAATGTCATATTCTGTTGATGACAGAGGATATAAAATAAAATGACTTTTACTAACTGCTCCAACAGCCAGGTTTCTATGACACCCCAAATAATTGTGGGGGTAAAGTAACTTCATCCTAGTTCATTTTTCAAAGTAGTTACCACCAATATATATCTTACTTCTCAGACCTTTTCCCCATTTAAAGTTAAGCTGAATTAACATTCAGTTCATACAGTTGTACTGTCAAAAAACTCTTTCAAATAAGTTTTGTGTACTGTATGTTTTGACAAAGCCTAATAGATTTTAATAATCCTCAGAAGGTTGTTTGTGTCCAGTTAAGTATACATGTTTTCCAGCTTGTAATAATGAATATTACCTGAATCTCAGGTGCTTTATTAAACCAATACTTTCTTTAGTGGACTCAACTTATCTATCCTTAGTTGATCACTGCATGAAGCATTTGGTGCAGATTTTCAAATGATTTTAACTTGTATGCAATAATAGACTAGTAACTAATTTTTCTTATACTGTGATGACTTGCTTTTATTTGTACTGTGATGGCCTTCTGTATGGTGTACTGTATATTGTGAAGTCACCTTCACATGGTGATTATTAAATTTGACAGATTAAAATGAACTCAACTACACTACTCTGTCTGTCTCTCTTTATATTAACTGTGAGGGTAAACTACTAAATTTATTTTGACTGACATTCTCTCTTCAGATCCTCAGTTTCTACCCTATTTTCTCTTCTTATTACGTCCACCGCCCCCTGAACTAATCACCTATAACAGCTTCTGCAATGGCACAATAAATCACTTCAAGTCTAAACATCTTACCTCCTCTATTCTGATGACCAACAACAGTTCAGATAATTTAATGATCTGCAAAGCATTCCTCCACTCAGCTGTCAACATCTGTAACTATTTCCACAATAATGCTTGGTAATAGTTGCAGATAGCTGAAGGAATTCAGTTTGACATGTCTTCTATTGTCCACAGACCAGATTCCCTGCATACCAGTATCAGCCCAGATGTTAGTATGGTGAGGAAGTTGGTCAGAGACCGGACCTGCCGTCCAGAGCTCCGAGGGATTCTGGAGAGTCTCTTGCAGTACTTGACACAGGACTTGCCTAACTGCACCACCAGGAATGGAATTCAGAAAAGGCCAGGGTTGGGTATTACAGCCAAAAGAAACATCAGAAATGGAGAATGGCCTGAACAGACTAAACTTCAGGCAAGTTCCACTGCCATTAGGATCCCTGATGCACAGACAATGACCCAGGGTAAGAGTGGCGGGACCAGTCTTACCCTGGGTCCAAGAGAAGGGAGGTTACCAGGCAGGTATGGAGGAGATCAAACAGCAGGAAACACAACGCCCCGACATCTCACCTCATTCAAGCTCCTACAAGCTAAATTCATGAGGTCTACGCCAAAACCCCCCATCACCCACCAAAGGGAGGTGGGTGCTCTGCCTTTCAGAGGAAGAGGGGGAGCTACAGGGAACCAGAACCAAGATGGAGATCCTGCTCTGCAAATAGGGGAGAGTTACCAGGCTAAAAGAGGGCAAAGACTGAAGAGAGAGGGCAGCGTGAAAGATATGGTGGCCAGGTTTGCTGCGGCCGCACAGAAGGAAAGTGGCGTGAACATGAAAGAACCTGTCAAGACGAGGGTCATTAAAAAAGGGCCCCTCCTAGCTTCTTTAATGGAGAAGTTTGAAAGCATGGCAACTATACATAAGGGAAGTGACTTGAAATGTTCAGGTGAAAGGCCTTCTGGAGAAGTCAAGACAACAAGTTCTATAAAACAAATGCCAGCATGTCATGAAAAGGGGCATCAACAGGTGGTAGCTCAAACTGTCCACAAACAAAGACAGCTAAAGCAGATCAAAGCTAAATATGCTGGGCAACAGCTGAAAGGCAATAAATCAACTCCAGATGGGAAAGAACAAAGACAAGAGCAACCAGTACATGTTTCAACAATAAAGAAATTAAACCAAGATGAACAAAATAATATGAGAGCAGAGCAAGTGAGGGATCAGCCTTTACATCAAAAGACTGAAGATCATGGTTCATTAAAAGACATTAAAGGTCAAGTTCATGATAAGGATGTGAAGGTTTGCAGT
>OMLF01043309.1:8546-22884 GCA_900302615.1 Holocentrus rufus | reverse complement strand
AGATAGGCTATTGTCCAGTCATGTGATCAACAAAAACACAAATCCAACATTTTGGTTATTCATTTACTGATCAAATTTACTTTTTAAATAACAGAATAAAATTTTAATATACAGGCCAAATGTATCCCAGAGTTCTCCCTGGCATAATCTGCTAGTGGGATGAGATAATCCCCCTCTTTTTCCAGCACAGTTTCACTTGATTAAGGATTTTTCTTGTTCACTAGTGCCAAGAAAATGACACTTGATTCAAAGAAATTCTGGAAACAAGTTGGTTAGCATTGGAAACAAATGGGATGATCTCATCTCACTGGCAGATTTTTTTTTTTTTACCTTGTTTCAAGAGAAACAAGATTTTCAAGACTGAATATGAGACCGAGAAACATTTTTTTTTGCAGTGAATGGAGAGTTTTAGTGTCACATGATGATGTAATTGCATAATTGGAAGCATTTGAATGATACATTTTTGAGGCAAATTCCGAATCTTTGTTTGTTTGGGCATGAGGCAGACAATATTTAAAGATATTTAATATTGGCACAAAATACAGGCTTTTGATGACTTTATTACTGGTATTGCTACTGGCCTTTAAAACCCCAGACTGGTCAAACTCTGATAGGTAATGTGACCATCTTCAGCTCTTTTGTCTTTTGTGCTGGATCAGGACTCTTACCACATTCCTGTGGTGTGACGGGTTCAAGCGTGATTTAAGTGACATGCCGCCACCTGGGTCATGTGTTTGCTGTTCACAGTCCAAAAAGCCAGGAATGCCATAAACATCATTTTTTCACACAAGGTGCTGGCACCCTGCTGGGGTCAGGCCAGTGCGGTGCCACTCTGAGCAGGAATTTACAGCTCTGTTGTTGCTGTGTGTGGAATTTCCTTTGAACCTTCATAAAGAAATCTGCCACTTGTAAACACGCTCCTGCTTCACCAGCACTCCCCTGCCTCCTCCGCCACGCTTCATCCTCCATATACTACAAGATACAGCATGTTCACACTCAGAAGGGTTTATGTGAATGTGTGCAACTGTCATAAATAGTAGTCATGCACTAACATGGCGCACAGATATATTTCCAAATATATCCAGTAATGTAATTCTACCATCTACTCGCAGGATTCAGATACAATGTTGACATGACTTGAATTGCTTCAAACTTGTGTTGGATTTCCTCCTCTGCAGTGAAACTGAGAGAGGGGAGGGTTTCAGACAACACTGGTCTGATTTAGACCAGACATGATGCATCTTTTTACCACGCTCCAGTGCTAAAATAATCAAAATTACTAAGATTTGTCTAATGGAGGCACTGCAATCGAAAGTGAAAATTTCAGATTTGAGCTTTGTACACCATGAACCCGAGAAACTCAAGTATATCTGAAAAAGTTGCATCCAGCTATCCTCACAAAATACACTGATTGGACTAAAGGGGCCACTCAAACAAAAGGTCAAAATTCAAAGCTCGAACATGAAAAAGGTCAAAACCGAAACTCCAAATGATATCGGGTCTGATTTTGACACATATTTGAAGCCACAATGCATTTTGGCACTGGTGTTGAAAACATTACAGTGATTGGTCTAATGGAGGTGGTTACACACTCTAGTTTGATTTTGATCAAACTTGAAGGTATATGATGCATCTTGTTACTGAAACATTCATGACCGGTGACAGGTTTACTTTTCATAGGTAGAAATTACCTCCTGATTTCAGTATCAGTGAGAGAAGCAAATATCAGCCTGGTTCATCTCAGAGCAATTTTAGATGAGTGTTTTTTTACATGCTGCCTAGTTGTGGGTTTATAAAGAATGTATATATGAAAGTGACTTTAGGTGACTTTAAGAATGTCTCATTTCCTTAGGCAGAAACACATTAAATATAGTTGCAGATTATAGTAATCTGTAAATTTTATCAGATTACTGTGTTCTGATTACCAAAAAAACGTCCAATTATAATTTCCATAAATTTATGATATACATATTTTGATACAAGTATTATATTACAGATAAAAGGTTTCTATAAGCTTTCCAACTTTCTATCTATGGCGTATAGATATATGCAACCATCATAGAAAAAATATATAAATAAATAAATAAATGAAAAAACAAAAATTCACACTTGCCTTGTTTGATGTGGCTGACTTTGTTTCAGGAGTTAGAGAACATCACAAACAGCCATCCCCCTCCAAATCAATCCTGTATTGATTTGTTTCCAGTGAGAAAGCATGAAAATAGCCAGAACGTTGCACATTTCCTGAAGCTAATTGCTTGATTTTGTTGACATTCTCCTTTACCTCTCTGACTCTCTCCAAAACCATTTGAATGTAAAATAACCTGTTGAGGTGCTAATACTAGACAAAGTGCAAACTAAATCTCGTTCAATATATGGGTCGTTGGTTAAATCTCAGTGAAAATGTATCTAAATGGTAACATTTCTGAAATCTTTGTACCACAAAAACAAGATCCACTGGTTTGGATTCAAAGTGCTGGTCAGTAAGCTATATGGGAAACATAATTCAATGAAAAATGAGAATTTCTATTCTGATTTAGGACAGTTCCAGTGAATTACACATGAAACACTTACCTTAATCTAAAAAAAGAATAAGACAGTCACCAAAAACCTGAACATGGGTTTAACTGTGGACAACATCTCATTCTCATTTAAAGACAGAGCTCTTGGTTGAAAGAGAAGACATGCTAAAATATGATTTTCTCCATTTGTGCGGTTACCATACCCAAGAAAAAAACAAAGTTTAAAAACAAAGAGAGCCACCCCAAACATATTAGCAGATGCTTTAAGCAACTTGCTTGCCCAGCTTTTTGCCTTTGCTGGGAGATGTGTAACCGAGGCTGCTCTCAGTGCACAAGCGAGCTTGGTGCAGATCTGTGAAAATCTCCTTGGTGCTGTGTCATATTTATTTAAGTAGCCTAGTAGATAGAGATAGCGGCTGCTGACTGCTGCTTAATAATAGATAACCGCTCATTCCTAAAAAAAATCTCCTCGCTGTTCACCGTTTCCTGCAGACAGCTCAGGGAGAGGAGGAGGGGAAGATGGAGAGAGAGAGAGAGAGAGAGAGAGAGAGAGAGAGAGAGAGAGAGAGAGAGAGAGACATTAAGAGAAAGTGTTAGTTTATGCGAAATTAAATCAAAATGTGTGGGCAGACAGGGAAGTCAGGGGAGACAATGAGAAAATAACAGACAAATAGAGATGTAGTGAAAGACATGACAGACAAGGAGAAAAGAAGGAGCAGGAGGCAGAGAAACTACTAATTAAACTACAACTTTAACCCGAGGAGCGGCTTACCTTCAGAATAATGGGGAATGGCTGCAGCTTAGGGCTTGTGACCAGTAAGTTGCCGGTCCAAATCCCGAGACCGTCTGGGAGGATGTGCCAGAGGAAAGAGAAAATGTTGCTGTCAAACTCCACCAAACATCTTGTGTTGGCGTCACAGTCAGTCAGGGTCACATCAATCGCTCCAGCTGCTCTGCAGAGTCATCAATATGCAGAAGAATAGCTTTGGTATTTTTCTCTCACAGATACAAAGAAAAGCTCACACTTTGATAAATGCATACCTCATTTTTAATCGAACACCTCAGCCTATGCGGATTGCTCTTTATTTCATGATATTTTTAACCAAACCAGAAAAAAAACAATATCAACCAATCTATATTTCTCATTATTTTCAGTGAGCAAGTCTCAGTCGTGGCGTTTTTTAAGCTTGGGTGCTTCAGGTGGACGCAGTGCTGTGCCTGTGCAACTCAGCAGTGGAGCAGGAACTACTGCCGAAGTGCCTTTGAGCAAGGTGCTTCGCCTCCAGCTGTTCGAGTGCGCTGCTCAAGCCTGTGTTTGAATGTGTAAGAATGGTTATACCCTAGTTATATATGTATATATGTATATGTATATACATCAATTTAGGCAAAACTCAAATCCTAGACAGTCTGTTTCCCTCTAAATCAAAGGCTCAATCCAGTTTGGTCCCATAGGCCCTGTAACCCACGTCTTAACTGGATTTGAGCAATATAGAGAAACTACCACAATGTGCTGTTTACCTGCTGGAACCAAAAAGAGGACAAACGCCTCCAGTGCATTTAAAGTTCTGCAGCGAGGCTTTTAACCAAAATTAAGAGAGCTGACCATTTCTCCTCTTTTTTTTAGCTTCTCCACTGGTTTTCTGCCTGTTTCAGAATTGACTGTAAGATTTTATTGGGGGAAAAAAATAGCTAAAGAAAGACATTATGACAATGTTTTGAGAGGTAATTTCAAAGACGACCCGGACTCGGCCGGCTATGAGCTCTTTGGGCAAGTCGTGCCAAAGTCAAAGCCCCTGCCAGAGGAGCTCAGAGACTCAAAAGGGATCAAAAGTTCAGAGAGATAACTAGTGGCAGGGCCAGGCAAAGCCTTACACATAATCAATAAAATCTTACAATCAATTCCAAAATTCATTTATTTATTCTGTTTGTCTCATCCCTGTGGGAGGGACTGTTTTTTAATGTTTAACTTCTATGCTCAATGTCATCTGTGTCATTTTTTAATTTTTTTATGATGTTTGGTTATGGAGGGATTTATTTTGAAAAGTCCTGTATAAGACCATTTTAAGACACCATTTAGTCTCATATTCAGTCTTCTTGATCCTCGTGGTCTGATCTGACTTATTCTGTCTTATTTCAACTTGACAAAACCCAGAAAAACTCCTGAAACAAGTGAAACTGCATTGGACACAAGTGGGATTATCTCATCCCACAGGTGGGGGTGGGGAGGGGGGTTAGTTCTGTGTGTGTGTGTGTGTGTGTGTGTGTGTGTGTGTGGACGTGTGACTGTGAATGTGTCATATCCAGTGTTTGTTACTGTACGTGTGACTGTGTAAATATGATAGTGGTTGTTACTGTGTTTGTTTGTGTGTGTGTGTCTGTGTGGTGTGTGTGTGACAGTGTGTGACAGTGTGACAGAGAGAGAGAGAAAGAGAGGGAAGGAGAGAGAGAGAGAGAGAGAGAGAGAGAGAGAGAGAGCGAGCGAGCGAGCGAGCATCAGTCTGTTACTCCAGGCAGACTGTCAGATACTCTGTACTTAGATCTGACCTCTACCTCTTATCTCTCTTTTACTCTCCTTTTATCTCCATCTGACTCTCTTTTCTCTTGTTTTTATCAGTCTCCATCCCTCCTTCCTTTACTCGCCCGCCCTTTTATCTCTCTCTTCCGTTATCTCTTGCTGTCCATAACACGATTTTTTGAAGGCCAGTGGTTGTACTGATGTTTTTGGACTGAAGACGCCGATAAAATCTCTTTCAATTTGACCGTTACCACAAATAAATGAATAAAGAGCCAATCATGGGACCAAAGGTCTCACTCATCAACTGTAAAATTCCTTGACTTTTCCAGAACTTTCCATGATTAAAATGTTGAATTTCCATGGCCTAAATAAACAACATTTTTCCTTGACTAAAATTTCAAACACATTTCAGATTCATTCAAGTTTATGATTCTGTATTATTCTTTTATTCTTTATTCACAGTTGAAAGTAAATATTGTATTTTTTTAGTGGTTTTTGTGTTTTACTAGTTTTATTTTATTTTGCTTTGCTTTAATTGAGGCTGAAAAAAAATTATGATATTGGGAGATCAAACACAAATAGCGGACTATAAACAACTTTTTATGCCAATTTTTTATCAGTTAGATGTTAGATGGAACAAAAATGGAGGGAGAAAAAAGAGAAAATAAAAGAAATGCTACCAACATGTCATGCAGAATTTAAAGTATTTGGAACAATGAAATATGATTTTGCTTTTGGTTAAAGAGTAGGTTGATTCTTGTAAAATATGTTATTTCCAGTTTTTGTTTCTGTTCCTAGAGCCAGTTTGAAGCTGTGGTTCCTCTGACTGAAGGTTTCAGTGAGTCCCTGAAACCTGTTCAAGAGAAATCTCAAATCTCTTCCCTGGTCTCCGTCCTTTCTTCCTTGTCTTTCTGTCTCTAAAATCACCCGACTCTCTGCTCTCCTTTTGTCCAGAAGAAGACAAACTAAAGAACAAGTGCTGCCATGGGCTTCGAGTAACAAATCTCTTTGTTTTGTTTTGTTTTGTTTTGTTTTTTTTCACTTGTGAGTGGACAAGCAGCAGCACAGCACATTACCAGCCACTGCGACTGGTCTCCCATCTGAACGGACAAGAGGGGAAATAGTTTTTGATTCGTCTGAACATGGCCTTTGGCCCTGCTCGCCTGCATCAGGACTCTGTGACAGACTGGTGCAAGGAAGAGCCATTTTATCATACTGTAGTGGAGAACAGGGGAATCACAATACAGGACAGCAGACAAAGAAGAAGAGCGGGTTTTTGGACAAATCGGGAACTGTAACAAAGATAGTGCCTCCAAAATAAATCAATAAATCAATAAATACATACAACTATACAACTATGCCTGTATAGGACCAGTAGGAATTTCCAAAACATTTGAATAATTTGGAAAAATTTGCAAGCACAACAATTTAACAAAACTTAGTGGTGAGTGATGAATAGTTTTATCAACTTTTTGTTTGCTACCTTTAGATCAATAGCTAACTGTTGAAATGTCCAAGTAGTCTTCTCTATAATACAATACAACTTTAATAATAAAGCTACAATACAAAAGCTTACTGCCCCTTTAAACTCCACTTTGTCTGCTCCATATAGGTTAGTTTATACTTTCTTGGAGATGGACATGATGTGCTGACATCCAGCCTGCAGCTCTCTCCATGTCAGAACATTTTGTCAGATTCTGTTGATGTGATGCAACCTGTATTTTTTTCCAGAGTTACCTTAAAGCAGAAAATGACCACATGCACTCATGCAACACAAGACATGTTACACAAGAGTCACTATACTGTCATTTCTAGACCCAAATGTATCGCCGCCCTGCATTCACGAGAACCTCCTCTGACCATTTTGAAATGTGCACATTTAAAAAAATTAATTAAATCAGAGCAAGATATTTATTTAAAAGTAAATGGAAAGATTTCCTTTACATCTAAGTATTCTGAGTTACTGTAGCTTCTTACCGTCACCTACTATGACTTTACTGTGGTGAAAACCATTAGACAAAGACAGTTATGTGACAAATGCTACAGGTGGATTATTGCTGTAACCAAGTTAAAACTGGATTATTAGTATGGTCCTGATGTAAGTCATAACTGTCCTGTCTGTTAAAAGATGGAGAGCTGGCCAACTGAAGAACAAATGGTCTGACAGCGTTCCAACAACAAACGCTGATGAAAAAGACATTTAATAAATGGTACTTTTGGCAGTCCTCATGGCTGTAAAAAATGACCTGCACTGTCTTTGCTATAGGATGAACTGGCGGCGGCCGCCACAGATAGTCTCCTATATAACAGACAAAAAGACGAATAGTTTCTGACTTGTCTGAACATGGCCTGTAGGCCTGCTTGCATCCATCAAGAACTCAGTGAGACAGTGGAGGAAACAAGGACACTTTGATAGAAAGCAACAGTTGTAGAAATCTCGCTGGTGCTGCAGCAGTGCACCGCTGCTCCAGACCTGAGAGGAAATTCTTGGACAAGATGAGCACTGGCTGTCACAAGGTGCAACTAATGATCCTGCAACCAACTGTTTAATAATATGCCCATGCATTTCTGCTTTATTTGAAAAAGTACAAGTGTTGCTATAGTAACGAATACAAGACAGAAGCAGGGCAAATGGAAAATGGGTACAAATGAATGTGGTGATAAATGATGGGTTAATGTGCACACAGCTCTGTTATCCAAACCAAAATTTGTCAACAAACAACACGTAGTTGAACGGGTTGATCATCTGGAGGGCAGAAATTTTACAAGAGAAACTCCCTTATAAAACCCCAGTCGCACATAATATACTGCAACAACAGAGAAATATTGGAACAATGGAGCATAACAAGGAGCAACATAACAAGGTAGACCTCAGTATTTTTATGTGTTTCAACAAGACAAGTAATTGGACCAATGCTCAAACTGTCTGGGTAAACTTTGGTCCAACTAAGCCGAAACCGAACCCTCTTATTAATTAAGATGTAGAATACAGGATGTAGATAAATGTATGAGGGATAAATGCATGAAGAAAAGACTTCTCTATACACTGAAAACACAGTGCTAATGAAGAGTAGATGCAGAATGAGGGACTTTTGCAGTGGCTGACGCAGTAAAACTTTATTTTTGACAGCTTTCCAATGTCAAACCATCATTAACTCCACCAGAGAAGTTTATAAGGTCATACTTTTACCCTGGTCTGCCTGTCTGTTTGCAAGATATTTCAAGAAGCCACAAATGGTTTTGGCTGAAATTTAGTGGACAGATCGCCCTTGGCCCAAGGAACAGCTGATGAGACTTTGGTGCTGGTCTTGGACATCAGGCATTAAACTATTATTGTTTGCTAGCTATAACTATTGAGCCATGTTCATGGTCAGATTGGAAAGTTTGACCTGTAGGACCTCCAGGTTGGCTGCTAAACACTGTTTGTTCACATTGTGTTGGGAAACTGCACCATGACTCAGAGACTGCTTGGCCCGCTGCTGGAATTTCTGGCTTTTAAAACTCAGTTATCAGCCTTTGAGTCATTCTTGCTAGTCCTGCCTACTCAGGCTAATCAGCATCCATTGCCAGTCAAAACTATTTTCTACTATTAAACATGGAAGACAAAACTACAACATGAATTGCTATGGAGGCTGCATCTGTGGAGATCTGTGCAGCACTGGCTGATGGTTGCACTTTTCTGAGTGAGTTCAAGTTTATGTATTCGTCTCATGAAATCATCTCAAAGTAAGAAAAAGAGGCCAAAGTAATGGCTTTTCAAATTAAAAATACCAGGCAAACGTGAGCCACAGCATCCCTGCTAACGCATGAAACGAAAGCGTACAGCTTCCTATGAATATATGAATGTACCGTCTTATGTGAACAGATGTCCATTTAGGTCTGAAGTAGCAGGAAAGATGCAGAGGAGTCGCAGGATGAAGGACTTCTGCATTGGATGCCACTGAACCAAACAATAAATCAGGAGCTTCGAGACGCTTTCGTAACATACTTTATGTGAAAAAAGAAAACAGAAAACAAAAAACTGAAGTCATACTTGTGCATTTGTTTCATTTCAAAGCAGAAGTGAGCTCACTGAACTGTAGCAGCTCTTGAAAATCAGCTCCTCGCACATCAGCCGCGTGGCCGCTGTGTGATGTGGGCTCGGCCTGCTCATGAAAGCACCCGCCGCCTTTACAAATAAGTTAATTTAACTCTTAATATGTAAATAACCACGGCCCGGCCGCCTGTGAACGCAACTCAGCTCATCTACCCACACAGTTGGGGTAAACATTGCTCATAGTCCCTCCATACTCCAGCCATAGGTTTTGCCTTGCTAATGTGCAGGGGAGAAATTACATGTCAGAGCCGGTGTCAAAATGATTAATTTGCCGCTGCATCATGGCATAGTAATCCTTCTCTTGACGGTGCGATCAATCACGCGCTGCCCGGTGGGGCGCCATGTCGAACGCCACACAGCCCAGACTAATGCTAAGGTGAGATGGTTCTCTCCCTAATACAGTCACAACAAACAGCTTGATAGAGCCTGACTGGCATAGAGAGAAGGGCAAGGCGGGAGAGAGAGGGAAAGGAGAGGGAGGGTGAGAGAGAGAGAGAGAGGGAAGATGTTTGTTTTTTGTGTTTTTTTGCCCTTAAGGTCATGTGGGTTTTGTTTTGTCGTGCGGAAAAGTAGCTTTTTTTTGTTGTTTTTTGTTTTTTTTTGTTTTTTTAACAAAATTGGACCGCTGTGCACATTGAAAATCAAAAACAAAACAGGGGGAGGAGAAATTAGGGAGACGTATGATTCTCAGCGGCGCAAACATGGCAGAAACTCGAATAACGCAAGTGACCCAAATACAGTGGTCTGAAATGACATGACTCTGTGTGCATGTGTGTATGCATGGTCGTGCATGTTTGTCGGAATCTGTGCGTGTGTGTGTGTGGGTGTGTGCATCTGTGTGTACACAAGCAAGCTTATAAAAAGGCTAGAAAGGTCGTTCTTGTGCTTGCATTTAAAATATATCTATCATTTCAGAGAAAAATACAGTGATAAACAACAAAAAAAGAAGAATTCAGATTATAAATGCAGATTTATAATTTGTGCAGGTGATATTAGACATAAATGAATAAGCAAGGAGCTTAAATTTGACCTCAATTCATGTGCATTGCTCTCACGTCTTCATCCCAATGACCAGGATTACAGAGCATCACCGTGTTAACCAGGGCGAGCTGTGTCTATGTACTAGTGTGTGTAGGTATGTGCGTGTTTTTGTGTGTGTGTGTGTGTGTCTCATTGGAGAGCACTAACCAGGGCAAGGCGATGCTTAGCTTTATTGCCGATAAATTACATATCGATTTCACAGTGTGGATGGGGGAGAAGGGGAATAGGCTGAGCTGTTGAATTGACTATTGAGTTTTCTCCGTGAAGTGATGATCGAATCGTTACTGTTCTGCAAGCTGCCTGCTGGCATTTTTAGGACGAAAAGGCATTGGTTAATATTTAACACCTCTGTGCATGTGAATGTGCTTTTTAATCTGTATTGATCCGCCGAAAGCTGATTGTGCACCGTGCTCCTTTTCAGCGCCGCCGTAGTTCATGTTCGCACAGTTTGATAGATTCACACCGGGAGCTGGGATCACGACCAGATCACGAGCGAATGGGAGGTAAGTGCGTTGCTCAAGGGCACCTTGACAGTGGCTGCTTCTCTAACCTGTAGGCTGTCACTGCGTGTTTGTGTGTGTGAGCATTCTCGTGCATTTGTGTGTGCTCCTGCGTGTGTATTCATTCATGCATGCCTGCTTGCTCTGTGTGTCTGTGTCTGTGTCTGTGTGTGTGTGTGTGTGCACGCGCCCACTTGAGCGTGCATATTTGTGTGTGTGCATGCATGCAGAGTGTGTGATTAGGACACACCTTGCTGGAATGTACTTAAACACCATGCTGCTCTCCCCATTCCCAGGGATAATATGATTAAGAGCCACCTATGGCGCCTTGTGTATGTATGTGAGTGTGCATATGTTTGTGTGTGTGTGTGTTTGTTGATCTGGTCAGCAGCCAAAAGAGCCATCTTAATATGTGCGTCCTCCTGTCCCCCCGCAGGCCTGAAGCAGCGCGGCGCCTGCGCCATTCACAGCGTAATCTTCAACCTGGGCCAAATCATCAGCCAACTATCACCCTGTACAAGGTTACATTAACACTCCACTCTGCAGGGTCCAAATACATATAAGGCTTCGTACAGCGGGGCGAGTGAGATTCAGGCTCTGCAATGTGGTGCTCAGACTCCTCCTGCCCGCCTAGGAGAGAGAGTGCAGTCCATTCTGCTGATGTGATCCTTATCCTGCTTGTTGTGTGTATGTTTCTGTCTGCAAATGCATTTACACACTGAATGTACAAAAATTAGGGACACTTGCTCTTTTTGGGAAGTGCACTTACAAGGTGAATCCAGTCAAAACCCATCGTTTCTTATGAAATCTGTACTATGCATTACAAGTCATTCATTGCACTGATGCATCAATGCCAACTGAATGCAAATAAATAAAATCAATTGTTCTGGCCGTGGCCTGAACTGATAGAAAATGCTCTGAATGAGGGCAGCATATGAGACACAATGTAAACAATGCAGCTTTCAAAATATTCCAGAATAAGGCTTTGCAAATGTCTTTTGAGGTTGGAAATGCATTCAACATGTTTATTAAGCCTCAAGAACACAAATTATGAGTTTAAACAGAACTGACTGTGTTTACAAGGAAAAGTATATTGGAACCTTTAAGTAATTCTTTTTTCACATTAGAGAAGAAAAAGAAGAGTCTTACATTTTTGTTTTCATTAATGCATGTACAATTTTGTAAAAAAATAAAAGTGCTAAACCAAACAGTGATACACAAACTTTAAGGAAATTGGACCATTCGAATTAAATAAATTGAATTAGCAACTAGTAATAAAA
The DNA here is from genome assembly GCA_900302615.1 of Holocentrus rufus. Lineage (NCBI taxonomy): Eukaryota > Metazoa > Chordata > Actinopteri > Holocentriformes > Holocentridae > Holocentrus > Holocentrus rufus. Next base: position 10,930 of record OMLF01043309.1, on the reverse strand, counting down.
TATTCAACACCCCTAATATATATCATCACAAATGAGATGCAGATGAAAAGAAACTCAGGAGCTGGATAAGGATTTTTAAGCTCTGAGGCAGCTGAGGGGTTGGATTGTGCCAAAAAAAAAGCAAACGCAACTTTTTATCGAGAGGATGTCCCTAATATTTTAGACATTCAATGTACGTGTGAATGTGTGTGTGCATGTGTTTGTGTGTGTGGTTTATGCGCCTTGCAACAGTGAGACGCCAGACCGCGTTTCCAGTCGTGATGCAGCAATTATCTGACGGGGAGATGCTGCTCATTAATCACAGACAGCTGTGGATGACCCCGAAAAAACAAAAATCCCTTTTCTGCATTGTTCAAAAAAACATTTATTCCGAGGAAACAGTGCGGAATCACAAATCAAAGGAAGCACAATAAAACGCATCGACGTTCAGAACGGAGGATGTTTGGAGACTTGAAGTAGGTGCTTCATCTCAAGGTTGGAGTGAAGGTGAGCCTGCACTTTGTTGTTCCGTTTTAGGGAAATTCGTGCAGTGACAGAATGAATAAAACACAAAATACAGACACGGAGAGGCCTTGTCTTGTTTTGTACGAGGGACTTTGGACTGAATTATGGTCACAGCAATCCAGTGAAACACATTACGCTTATATGGATGGTGATCCTGCAGCTATTTTCAAAAGGGAAATGGATATTTTCCTCTGTGCGACATTGGAAAATGGCCACATTTCAGTCTGAAGTCAAGTTCCTCATGAAAGAAAATCCCACTAATCTGACTAAAGACTTCAGGCTGAGGCTTTATGATGTCCACTGTAGCAAGTAATGACAGTTAAACCGAATGTATCTTGAGTTGATGTCATCCTCCACCAACTGGTAGTCCAATTACCTTCCTATTTAAAGGAATACTTCACCCAAAAACTATATGGTTTGTATCATTTACTCATTCTAAGTTGTCTTTACATCAAAAGAAAGATTTAATATCATGTTCCTGTACTGTAGCCATTTCTGTTTGAATGGAAATGATCAGCAATCCAACCCAATCCATTTCAAACTCTTCGTGCATCGTAATGCAAAGCTTTGTCTGAACCGGAAGCAGCAGAGTAGCCTATGAGTGAGTGAGACGCATGGCCAGTTAACATGCAGGAGGCGGGTCTTCAGTGCAGTGAACATGCAGCCCAAGTTGTGCGCATGCTAACATTTTCTGGAGGTGGCTTGTTTAGCAATAATTCAGTGAAAGCACATTTGTTTGGGATGTTTTGGAAGATTTGGATTACGCTGGATTAAGAGAGTTTGAAATGAATGTTTTTCGCCGCTTTTTGTTGAAGTTGATCAACGTCGTTCCAACAGAAATGGTCTCGCCTCATTCTCCATTAAGCGAAGTGACTTAAACACTTCATTGTTGGACATTCAAGACGGCTCAGGGTCTCATTGTGTCCAATGTCTAATTTAGAAAAAAAGGCTGCAGTACATCAGATTCATAACCAAACACAAAATTATTAAAAGAGGAAGTGATGCAATGGCTTCTATTGTTCACAACTTCAAAGCATCTAGCTGCAACATCTCCAACTTTTTTACCTGTTCAGCAGATGATTGAACAGTGAAGGGCAGGTCGTGTTGAATGAGCCGTACTACAGGCCACATGGAGGTGGATCTGCTGTGTGAAAACCTTTTCCCCCTCCGGCCTGAACAAGGAGACGGTACTAAATTGTTTCTTGTAACCTTGTTAAGGTGAAACATGTTTGGTTTCACATGCTTTCACTGCTTTTTCATGATCTGCGGTCATGTTTTGATCCCCGAGTTAAATTTATTTATCTGGATGTTGTTTTATCTCTGTTGTCCACTCTGCAAAATTGATGCCTTTCTGTGTAATAGAGTGGAGTTTCACCCCGAGGGTAACTGATTACTCTATCTGTCGCTGGTTTGCACAGACTGATGATGTTATAACTACAACCTCTTTTTTCTCTGTATTGCACTTTTTTTTTTTGTTACAGCACTTTTTCATTCACTTCAGGAATTAAATTCTTCTTTTTGGCATCGGAAGCCTCTGTTCTGATAGCCTCCCTTTGATTCCATTTGTCTCTCTGACACACACACACACACACACACACACACACACACACAAACATTAACCAGCTCCTAACTGATCGTGCAAATCTCCCCATTTGCGTGTGTGTTTCACAGACAGTTGTTTCCTTGATAAGAGCAGATGGAAGTAGATCACAAAAAGCAAAACTGAACAAAAAAAATAAAAAAGTTGGAAGTTTAAAACACCCAACTGCTGCAGCACCGCTCAGCCAAATCATCTAGTTGCCATGGTAACAGAATCAGCTTTCCTAATCAGCTTTTTTTTTTTTTTTTTTTTTTTTTTTTTTTCAAAAAAAAAAAAAAAC
>OMLF01043305.1:55442-67141 GCA_900302615.1 Holocentrus rufus | reverse complement strand
AGTGAGTTTCATCAACGTCAGGCCGAGCAACACAGAAAGACATACACATACACATACACACACACACACACACACACACACACACACACACAAACACACAAACACACACACACACACACACACACATTTTTGCTGAAAAGGTCCTTTGAGTACGTCAAAGAACAATAAAACAGGGAGAGAAAACAAGGGTCCCAGTCTGACAAAGTACCAAACTGCAAACAACAGGATATGAATTATGCAACAAGAATTCAATTAAAACAAATGTTTGAAAAACAAAGGAAGAGATAGACACTGGGACCTTGACTGTGCCAAGCTCACAGGATATGATTTCAGACTGTGTGCTGCTGATCAAGATATGTCACCCATCAAGCCCTAACAATCTGCCTAAAATAAAAAATGAGAGGGCTATAGAATAATTGAGCTAATTAATAAGCTAATAATTGAGTTAATTCTGAAATTTTACTTGACACATTTTGCAAAATGCATCAAAATGAATACTAAGTAGTTACATCAGTAGATTAGAATCTCTCTTGTTTTTTTAAACTAACCATTAATGTGCAATAAGTACACGTCTACATATTACAGCACCTCTGGCCAGTTTCAGACATGAATTGAGTGTTCTCCTAGAACAGAACATTTTTTCCAATGGAGACATCCGCCGAAAACAACTTTTTGAAGGGCTCACCCCAATCAATATGGATTTCAACCAAACCAAAATCAATCCAAACATCTCACAACACTTTGTTACTATATGAAAGCTGATACTGTTTTTGACCATATGAAAACTATCATGATCATTTCGTGAAAACTGCGGTATTTGTAGGATTGGTCTGTTGACAATTGATCATGCCGGTGGAATAACAGCCTAAATGTAGGTTAACCGTCTGTACTATATCAAGTCGCATTAAGTATCAGTGAAAACGTGCAAAACAAATTGGGTGAACATGTTTTCAGACGGAAATAATAAATTTCTTACAAAGCAGCCTATCAACACGGTCATGCACACACAGTCCCGTCTACTCTCACGCAGAGTCGCGAACCACTTAGTTCTAAATAAAAACAAATTTAACTTTGACTTTCAATTTAATCTGAGCATTAGTGATTTACAACAAACCTGCGTTCATTGTGGGACATCATCCGCCATGGCAACCGATGGTTATCCTCATATTTTCACACCCGCTGTGTCCATCCAAATGACGCGGAAACTTAGTCCAAAAACAAATATGACCGGGAAAATCAAGTTGTCGAGGAAGAATTGTACAACATGTTGTATTTGTCTCTCTCCGTCTGAAAGCTACTTGTGAAAGACACTTCTTCTTTTTGCAGGGTGGCAACTGTGCGTCCAGCCGGCGTGCATCTCCAGTGCTGATGCTACAATAAACTGGTGCGCATCTGTGTGGAGACGGGAGGTGCTGCCTGGCGCTTCCTGAGGCAGGACTATACAGCGCAGACATGGTCCGCTGACCAAACCCATTCACTATGAGCAGATTAAAAAAACATGATGATCGAACAAATCACATTTCATCTCAGATGTTTCTTTTCTTTTTTTTCTTTTTTTGCAACGCACAGCATTACTACATCTCAGCTGTCAGATTTTGCACTGACAGTGTTATTATTTGCTGTGATCACATCTGATCAGGTTTTGGTGCAGGACACAGGTTCATCTCTGTGTGCAACGCTGCTTTTTAGAGTAGGATTAGTATGACCAGATTTAGACTAAATTTATTGATGATTGAAAAACAAACAAACAAACAAACATATTTTATCTTAAACATTTCATTGTGGGAATTGACAATATTAAAGCTCAGCGACTGTGGACAGCATGCACAGAGAACATAAATCACATCTGGTCATGTTTTGGTGCAGGACACAGGTCTGTGAAGGAAGGCTAGACCTGCATATATTGTGCCTTAAGCTATTTTGCTATGTTTTGTCATATTTTTCAGGCCTTATTTATCAGGCACTCGGATTTCAAATTAAGATTTTTCTCACTATTTTTTACCCAGCATGTTTTGTCCGTGCATTGTTTCCTGACTACTAAGAACCTGCATAGAAAATTTCCTAAAAGCAGTTTCCAAAAACAGTTTCTCTAGGACACCGAAAGCTTTTGCTATTGGCCGGGCTTCCTGGCCCGGCATCTGTTGCATGATTGAATGAAAGAAACCCTTTAAAAACCTCTCTTCATAACAGGAAACTGCTCTCCCTGTTTCCTGCACAACAGGCAACACTTCCTTAGCAACAGATGGACAAGGTTGGCGATGTTAACCCCTTAGGTAGACCTTCATGGAGCTGATTGACTGGTGCTGTGTTGAGCCTGATGATTCGAGGAAAAGACAAACTTTGACCAACTTCAATCTGGGACACATGGCAGGGGGGGCTTTTCAAGGACACAGACATCATGAAACATAGGCAGAGGCTGGTATAGTCAGCCACTTGGGGCCCACGATTTGACAGCTCCCAATGCAGGTTAAAGTCCCACACATTGGGATGGGAATATCTCACCTCCTCTCTTCCTATCTTATATACACGTGAAGGTCAAACAATGCAGCGCACCTTGGGGATTTTACGTCAGAGTTGAAGTGGATGGAGATGGAGCAGAAAAGCACAATGAAAGAATCACCTGTGCTATATCACTGCGGGGCACTGGTCCTCTAGACCGCAGTGGCATACAGACCCATACATTACACACACAGCAAAATTCCCATTCCAGATGGTTTGGTGCAGGAAGGATTAAGCACTGCTGCAGGTGCATAGCTCTATCAGACGTAGAGAGGTGGTTTGAGAGCATTTATATAATAATTACCTCTTGTTACCTTGATCGGTTGCATTATGGTCATTACATTAAATATTAAATATGTTGTGGTACTGTAACTATACAGTTAATGAATTTTTAAGCAAGCAGCTTAAGAGGATATCAAAATGAAACAATTCTTGTTGAAGATTTAATGGGATCATTGTGCCTGCTGCAGTAATCAAATTGTTCACTTGCTTAAGTAGGATGCTGACTAATGTATTTTGCAATATGCTACATGCTACACCAAAACAACAAAATCACAGTGACTCAATTGTTTTCTTTCCACTGAGTTACAATGTGATAATAACCAAGACGGAGTGTTGAAGCCAAGGCAGTTGTGAATATGTCGGTAGTAGAACAGCTGCAGTAAGCAACCTTTTGTTCTTGAAATGGATAGCTAAAGATAGCTCCGGTCTGGTCCTTTGGCAGTGCCAATTGTGTTTCTCTCGAGAGCATTCTATTCACAATTGCTAAATATGACCTTTTTTTGGTTTCACTTGTGCAAAATATGTTTTGCCTTTGCAGGGTGTGCAAACAGAACCTGTCAAGAGTATTGTGTCATGTGCAAACAGAAAAGAATGGCTTTAGGAGTAAATATCTCTCCAGATGTGGCACAGACGGTCAAAACATGTTTTTGGATGGAGGACACAAATTTCCTGGACCGCCTGTGGCTGTGTGCTGTGCTCTGTCACCCCACCTGGAACACAACTTGGCTGGAAGAGTTAGCTGGAGATATTTGGAAAAACATGCCATAGTACTAGAGAACAAACTGACTCTCTCTCCCCTCCTCTCCCTTATACACACTACGCCAAACAGGAAAGGGAACAGGGAAAGGGGTCAGCAACTTGTTCCCAGAGCTGACAGTCCATAACACCTGTTTTGCCAGTGACTGGACACTGGACTGAGTGGATGTGCTGAGTGTTTTTATCCCCAGCTGAGAGTGAAGCTATGTGACATTGCAGTGTAATGCAGCCGATTACTGGAAAGCACATGTTTTGGTGTGTCACTATATTCGCCTTATTGTGGCACAAAGCGTTCCTGTGGTAAATTATGTCACTAGCATGTGCGCTGTGATATTTATTCCTAAGAAAGGAGGCATTCAATTGTGCTGTAATGCAAACTGAGTGCAGTGTATTAAGTGCAAGTATTGATTCCAGTGATGCTCAAGTACAATCAGACAGAGGTCCTTAACTCTTTAAAGTGACCTGAACACCTTTGTAATTAGTGGGTGGCAAAGAGCTGGGCTGCTGTATTGGATCGAAGCTTTATTGACATGTTTTATTGATTCCAAACCTGTGCACATCCAATAAGGAGCGCTGGGGTCTTCTGAGACTTGTGCATGTGCTCAAGCTTGAGATTCTGATTAAGAGACTTCAGAGCAGGAAAAATGTGTACAGCAGACTTTATTAGACTCTCACAAAATTGAAGTAGTGTGAAGATTATATCAGGATTAATGCAGTTTTGTCTTTTTGATGAACAACTCTGACGAGCTAGAAATGCATTACTGAACAGAACCAGAGCCACAGCAACCACTGTTGCCCAAGAAACACAGGTGTTTCTATGCATAAAAATAGTTTTGTATAGCCCAAGTGAAATAAGAAAACCCTGGTGTCAGCAGTGTATACTCAAGTCTCCTAGCAATATGAAGCCAGGCACACTCGTCACTCCCCCCGCCTCCCAGTGACACAGCCTGGAGCAGGGCTTTGCAGTAAACAGGTGGACCAGGGAAGTCAGCACTTCATCAAAAAAACAGCAAATACAGGCCGAAATCCCTACAGGCCCCTCGGATCTCCACAGAAAATCAATGACTCTGGCCTGTGTCACTGTAGCCATTACAGTGACAAAAGCAGGTTATGTTACATACAAGAATGCATAATGTATTTAATGGTCCAGTATTTACTGAGAAGTATGTTTTGATTTCTCCTATGTCTTTAAGCTGTTTTCTTATAATCACACACAGCTTAGCCAAACACATTTATACATCTGTTACCTTTAAGTGACTGAGTGCTGTATTAGTGGCTCATTAAGTTACATTATGCTCTGATTTTGGCAGTGCTGTTTGTGTTAAGTCTAGCCTAACATAAAGATAAAGTGGGCAGCGCTGCTCCATTAGAAAATAACAAGATATTATTGATGTCTCGTATAAAGGGCATGGCTACTGCACAATAGCTGTCACATCCCTGTTAATGAGCCCGAAGCCTAGAGAGTAAGAGGTCAGCCTCTGATAACAGACAACTTTGTTATTCTTTTTTCTCTATTAACGGAGAGACAATCCTCGAAGCTGAACTGTAAAAACAATGATTTATTGCTCAAAATAAAACCCCAAGAAGCCCTGTAAAACAGGTATGTCCTTTCATATAAAGCACAATAGCACATTAAAAACATCAGGCAGTGGCCTTTTGTGCCACAGATTAATGAGCAGCATGCAGGCCTATCCTTGTGAGAGGCTATTGAGTTAATGCAGTTTGCATTCTCTAGGTTTTCTATTTATTTATTTATTTTTTAACTGCATTATATGTTTCCTCAATCTCTGTGGTAATTTTTTGTTTATCATTGTAATGGCCATGAACACTAGGTCCCATGGCCTTTCATGCAATATTCCATGAATTCCCTACATAACATGCATGTGTGTATGTGTATAAGTGCAGTACACAGCTGCATGTATGTGTGTGCTGTGTGAGATTGTGTCTTGTGGTAGGTACATACCATACATGCATATTATAAGAACATATAGCAAGTGTGAATCAACCACCAGCACAGTGATTGTGTATGGAAATAAGGGATGTAGAGAGAAAACAATAAGATCATGAAAAAGCCCCAAGCCTGAATTTACTCTTTCTGCAACGGGAGAAAGAGAATGAGAGGGTGCAAATACTACAGCTAGTCAAACAAATGTCTTTGGCAGTGCTTTTAAATTACACTGACCTTACTCCAGCCCAGCTATAGGCCTAAGCATGGTATATATTGTATGCAACATGCCAAAAATCAAACATATACTGTAAGCACATACAGTATACATCAAGGTTAAAATGCATAATTAAGTGCTGTATGAGTTCAATAACTTATTAGTCAGAGAGTGCATTCAATGTATAAAGCATTTGTTGTTTGAAAACCATTTATTGTTTTGTGATTCTTCAGAGTTTGAAAATAAGATATTTTCGCTGAGGGTTTTTCACTGTGGTTTTGAAAAACTTACACTCCACTCTGCATAATTTGAAGTCAAATCCCAAAATAAATCAGCAGTTTTCTTTCTGAATCACAGCCTGATGAATTGCATTGCAAAAAGGTAATACCAGGTAATACCCTAAACACACACACCTCAACAGAGAAAACACATTTTGGGGTTTTCCAACATGCAGTGACAATGCATCTTTCATCATGCTGCCTGTGTGCAAATATGAGTGAGTGCTGTGATTTTGTGTGTGTGTGTGTGTTCTGTCAGCCTGGCTCTCAGTAGTCTAGATAGCTGTGTGGAAAACAGAACACACAGATGGTTGTTGCTTTTGGTTCTTCCGCCAGACTTGTGTGACCTTTACACAAAGATAACAGGGCGGTCTCTTATCCCCAGAACCCCCCCTCCAAAAAACAGCCAGGCCTGGCAGCTCAGACAGAGGACTTCCTCCCTTCGAGCTGTCTGATAGAACAATATCAACAGCCAGCGCCACAACCTCTCTTTTGTGTCTCCACAAGCTTTTGTTTTGGATTAATTAAGTCCTTTCTAATCAAGACAAGACCCTGCCAGGCAGGAAATGAGAGATCTGGGTTAAAATAACAAGAGTTTTTTGGTGGTCTATTTAACAGTATCAAAGTGCTGTTAACTCAGGAGCCATGCACATTCTGCATTCAGATAAGACACAGTTGATTAGGGGTGCAACAATTCATGTTTCACAGTGATACAATGAATGCTGATTCAACTGCATTGAACTGCTAAAACAAATAAATATAATAAATTGCTCAGATTTTGGCATGCATCAGTATGAAATGTCCTGAATTGATTCATTCGCGATTGTTACAACAACAACAAAAAAAAGCTTGTTGTTGTGATCTAATAGAATGCTACAAATTGCAAATGCAACTGTTTGTCATCGTAACTTTTTTTGTCAATAATTGTTTTTTACAGAATAAATCATGATGAAGGAATTCTGTTGTATTGTCAGATTTTTTTCACATTTTAGAAGAAAAGATCTTGCATTAAATTTTACATTACTGCATGTGTTTATCAGTGAAAATAAAACCTGTCTATAAAAGCATCTTTGGCTTGAATTGCAGTTTACAAACTTGAATCATATTGAATTGTTTCAAAAAACGGGAAAAATATTCTTCAATCAAATTTTGAATCATGATTCTAACTGAATCAAAGATGCACACCCATATTGTTGTTATCTGTGCAACACATTCGATCGTACTGCAAATTAAATCACATGTGAGCATCTCTTCATAGTTAGATCAGAGAAACAGTTTTGTTTATGGTAAAGTTCCACATTCAAAGCCCCTCAAACTTCACAAATCCAAGGCTTCCATGTATGTATAATGCAAAGACAAGAGGAGCCTCTGGATAGTCAGCTGCAAGTGTGACAAATTATTTGTTTGCATTTTGCATTATACATGAAGTATCTGTATCTTTGTGATGGTAATTGTGGATGATATATATTGCTGTACTTCACTATGTGTGTTTAGAATTCATGTAATGGGTTAATTTATAAATGTAAGTATATGTAAGGAATAGGCACAAAGTGGCACTAACCCTCCAAGGCGCACGTGTTCAATTACTGCTTAGGGGATTCACACTAAATATGTATGTGCTCCGTGCACTGTAAAAGCACTGGGAATAAAAACACCAACCTAATTATCACTATATCTCTGGTCCATCCATCATTTATCTGTAGATCTGCAGGCTAAATAATTGTATTGTCTTTTGTATAATTTTGCAGCCTGTTTTGTGTCACCTGTGTGTCATTATGTCCTTTCCACTGCGATGCTGCAGCGGTTGACGCTCAGGTTCTCTACAGGTAACTGGTGTCATTGCGTGTTTATCTTTGACAGGGTGTTTTTTCCCCCGAGATCATGGGTGTCCCTTGGGTGAACACAAGGTGACCTTGTTATGACTGTTATAACCCGAGGTAAAAGCTTTTTTATATGTTCAGAGCGTAGTCCACCGAGTCTCTCTGTGACTCTGTCTTCCTCCATTCTTCCTTTTCTTTCCCTCCCTCTGTAGTCAGACCCTCACTGTTTTGTCATTTTTTCTCTCCCTCTCTCTCTCTCTCTCTACACACACACACACACACACACAAGGGAGTAGAGCGATGCAGTTGTACTGTCTTTGGTCAGGGATTTTGCAGAGGTGGTCTCAGCAAGGGCTCTCATGTATTCACATGCACAGCGAGCCCCATGGGATGGAGAGGAGGGGTGGACACTCTGCGCACAAACTCAAGGCTTTCCACAAACATCAGCACAAATGGCACGGTCAATTTTCATTTATGATAGCCTCAAAGTCACCAAAGTGTGGAATATGCTTCGGCGTGTATCTTTGATCATGTGTTTCAATGACCGTAATCCATAGGTCACAACATTAGAGCACAGTAAATCTGGGGATAATGAAAGAAAGTTTCACATCTGTCTCTCAGTGTGAAACTTTAAAGGGAATGGACTAATAACAGTAATATCATTTATAAGTAATATCAGCCAAGGCGATGAGTGTCATTCTCACCCCTATATCAGCTCACGTCAATCAACAGAAGACAATGTGTTGCCATGGCAACCCAAGGGCCAATAAGGTCAGCGTTGATACAATGACCTGCAGCTGATCGTTACTGTCTTGGCAAACATTGGCAGGGTGATATTGCCTGAGTCGTCATTATTTGGTGCAATGAAAATCCCTCTCACTCATTCTCTAGAGACTCACTTGCTCCCCTCACCCCTCATTGACCCGGTGGCCATTGTCTTTAATGCCCACACCGGGCTTCTCGAGCGGTATCGCGGCCCTGCTGTGTCATATTGGTTTATGTAGTCACCGCTGTGGCGCCAGTGCAATAACAGAGATTTAAATGTCAGATGACGGAGGCAGTTTCCACTTAAGTAGGTAATAAAGAGATATTACTATTGAGAATGTATCTTTATAAGTATTGAAAGTGTTAAGAGTGAAATGTTTGTCTAAGCTGTGAGCATGTGTGCGTGTGTGTGTGTGAGCGTGTGCACATGGGCACATGAGTTTACATTTTGGATGTCCTTTCATTTTCCTCTAATGAGGTTAAGTGGCATCTGAAGGTGAGGCACAGCTGGGGTCAACGCCAGACCACCAGACAAAATAATCCTTAGCATTCATTTCTGTCCCGTTTTATTCAATTCAGCCCGCTTCCCCCCGCAGTGAAGACAAATTCATCCCAACTACCGAGCCGTGGCAAAATATATCTGACTGTTATTGAGGAATGGATGTGGCAATAGAACCGGAGCAATTCAGAGTAAGCTAATCAAATGTGGCTGATTAGATAGACTAGATGTATTCAGATGGCGTTCCTGTCAATGAACTGAGTTACCCAGCAGACTGTCATGAGGCACAACTGCCATCATCATTACAGTCTCTCTCTCTCTCTCTCTCTCTCTCTCTCTCGCTCTCCAAAGACTACATCGTCACCCTACATTAAATCGATTTGGCATTTGTTGCATAAGATCTTAATCTTGCAACAAGGCAAAGATTCACAGAACATCTTTAAATGTTTTAATCAGTGGCCTTATTTTCAAAGGGTACCGCACATATAGTAGCCACCCGGAGGACTGCCATCAAAAACTTACTGTGTAGCATGAATGGTGCTACGGTGCACATGAGCAACGAAGCACAGGAATAAAACCCAGAAAGTACAGGCATCAGTGATCTTTTCATTGTAGCAGCTATAGGTTCCCACTGTAGAAAATCTGTCCCTTCAAGCAGTATGCACGTTTTACGAGCTCCATTATGAAGTTTGTGCTAACACAGACATAAACAGGCCATAAAACAGGAGATATCATCCTTGGGGCAAAGCTCACTATTGGATTCCTGTTCTCCTTAGGATGGACACATGCTTATTTTGCTGAACAAATCCCCGCTCCCTTTGGTAACACAGCTTTCAGCATTTTTGGCCTGAGTCTGTGTGTGTGTGTGTGTGTGTCTGTGTGTGTGCATGGAGGTGGCCTTCGTTTATCCACAGCTGCACTTTTCATTACTCTCCTTGGCTGAGGTCAAGAGGTGAGCTCTGCTTGGGTGTAAAGTGTAGGAGTACGACTCGTGTCGGTGAAATGAGATGTAACGCGCGTTTGCGGCGGCTTTTATCAAACCGTGTGTCCTTGCAGCCGACTGTGAGCGGGGTGGACGTTGACAGGCAGGGAAATGAAGCCGCTGAGATGGAACAGGAGATGTCTCAGTCAGATAGATAGCAGCAGGCTAATTAAGTCCTCTATTGGTAACAGAGCCACCGAGCTCCCTGCAGAGGTTGTCAGTGCAACACAACAGAAACATAACACAAACACATTTGCACGAGCACGCTTCAGTGACTTATTGGGCAAACGGGCTGAACCTGAACCATAAAACTTGGGAATTTTTCATCAGTCAAATTTCAATAAAAATGTGATGAGATTAAAGCAGACATATAAAACTGATTTTGTCTTGTGCAGCTGTGACCACTGCTGCTTTATCTAACCTGTAGAGGACAAGGCTGTCACAATCTCATCTACTATGTGCATCCATTACTGTGTGGAATAATAATGGCACTGAGCCATTACAAGGGCAGTCACTCAGTCAGAGCCAAACGCTAACATGATTATGGTAATGACTGCCAATGGCTATTCCTCTAAGCACCGGGGAGATGCACGCCGAAATAGCAGCTCCTAACAATTAATCAATACACATAAATAGACATAATATCATTGACTTTCACTTCTGGCAGACAAGCAATTGGTGAATGGTGTTGATATCTTTAAAGCTGTTCAGTCACTGTGATGCATAGCATTGGAAGAGGCTGGGGAATTTGGCACGCTATAGTCATAAATTATGTCAACATGCAGTTTACACTTTGTCAGCAAATGTAATTAGCCAATATAGGATTTATTTACATATGAGAAACTTATAGTGGGTATTTCCTCCATCCATCTCAGTAATCAGCCTATAGAAAATGATAAATGGGTAATTTAATTCCACTGTATTTCTGATCTGTTTCTGTGACCTTTGGCCAACTTTAGACTTTCTTTGCTGCATCGTGTTCATATCGCATCATATGTGCTCTTGTTTTTGTCCCTATCGCTGTTGTTGTTGCACCTATCCTGTTGGGGGATCCCTCCCTGCCTTTTGCTGGTCAGAGGCCAGCGTATTAATTAATTAATTTATTTATTTTTGTAAGGTCCTTTGAGACAAGTTTGTGATAAAAGGCTATATAAATGAAATCGAACTTGATCAAATGGGATTCCCTCTGTGGTGGCACACTGTGTGGAGTAAGGATGCGATTATTCTGTGGTTTGATATGACAAATAAATAGAAGACGGTGCGTTTTAATTGTATGAGGTGAAAGGACATGTTGAGACAAGGAAGCCTGGGTGTGAAAAATTGTGTAATTAAAAAAATTGATTAAACTGACATTCTGTTTAATTACGGCCAAGAAAATGATGACGCAAAAAATGCTGACAATATTTCTCTCGGCGTGTTATCTAATTTAACACTGAACATGTTATTATCATATAAATCCATGCAGTGATCATGTGACATGCCGTGTGTATTAGTCAGGGAATACTGGATGGACTGGGCTATGATATGGATGGGATGTAATATACAATGTATAAGGTAATCATCAGCTTAAGCAGGGCCTGAGTGAGGTTTAAAGCAAATTATAAGAATCTGGTTGACATCCTATTGCCACTAAATGTGATTGTGTCTTCTACCACT
>OMLF01043305.1:1773-55209 GCA_900302615.1 Holocentrus rufus | reverse complement strand
TGTTCAGTAATACTTGGTCCCCAGACACAGATGGTGAACCCCCCACTGTCTCCCCCCCTCCCATTTAAAAATACATGGGTTTGATTTATGTTCTGCCCTGATTAGCAACTTTTTCTTTTGCTCTCCTTTTTTCTTATTTTAATTGCCATAATTTTTTCCCTCTTCCTCTCCATGCACAAAGGCATTTGGTTGGGAAATGATAAGAGAAGATACAGCTACTCTGTGGGTGTGGGTGTGCAGTGGAGCGATGGTATAGGCCTATAGCTGTAGGCTCTGAACCAGGAGAGGGCTAGATTAAGCCTGTCTTGCTGGTGCTGATCCACCTGGGACTGGACCCACAGGCAGGACCGCCCAGTGAAGGAGAAGAGGTTATATTCTGTATGTTTCATATAAACTACCACATCCTCAAAGCCTCAGGGGATAACTGTTTATATTAGTGAGCTTTGGCAATATGAAGATCCTAAAACCATGGTAAAGAATGTTGTTTTGCTTGTTTTTTTTTTTTAAACCCCCATTTATGTTTTTATCGCTTTCCATCTAACACATGTGATTTTTCAACCTGAGTATCACCATGGGAAGTATATAAGTATAAGAAATATCAAACAATAGATTACGGGTCATTGTATATCAAGGAGGGTCAGCACTCAAATTATGAAAAATATGGCATTGGAGCAGGTAGACATATTTGATATGTCACATTTCATATCAAGACGCATATATTTTCCTATTTTGCAAATGAATGGTTTAAAATATACTTATATTGGCAGTTGGAAGCAGGGGTTACACGAGTTCAAGAGTCTGAATTCATTCATGCTGCCAATGATATGGAATTGGTAAGTATAGCTGTGGGCAATACTTACAGACAATAATACCGGAGCTATTTTGGTTTATACTGAATATAAAAAAGCCATATGTCCAACTGTGATGTGTGTGAGCACATTCCAATTATAAGAAACCGCAGCATCCCCCACTGTTTTATTTCTATATGTTAAACCCCGGGATTATCAGTACGGGCTGAATTTGGGTTGGACATTACCATCATCATAAAGTGGTGTAGCGGTTGTTTTTATTAGTGGTGAGTGGACGATCGAGCCATAATAGGGTTGTATTGATTCTCTACACCCACATGCTAAATCCCTACTTTGACACCTGTGATTGAAGGCTTCACAGATTCTTGGCAGTGGGTGGTATGTGACTGTGTTTGCCTGTAGTATGCTTCACATTAGATACACACAGTCTGCTCAAGTCTGTCAGCTATGCATTTGGTTTTTAAACATTATATTCACATATAGCCTCTTATATAGCCTCTTATAGTGAACTAAAACTGCACTCCCCAAGAGAACTGTTTGGAAATTCATTTACTTCGTTTTCTTCAGTCATTTGTTTCAAGAATACACATTTTGCATCTTGCTTGCTAATGAGTTCAACAAAACACTTTCAGAAAGAATGCCCTGTAATTATTATTGCAACATAAATGTAGTATAGATGACATTACAGAAAAGAATTGGTTGCCAAGACAGTTTATGGACTTTTTCCAAAGGGTGAATGAGCCTGTTGGGTGACTGTTGTCTTGCTTATTGGTGTTTAGGACTATGAGATTCCTTCAACTGCTTTTTGACTGCTGTTTCCTGTTATATGCCCATTTCTTTACTACTGTGCAATAACAGTTTTATTTGTTTAATAGTGCATATTTTGGCCAAGATACTATCAAGTCATCTAAACTTCTACTTTCTTAGGTAAGCTCATTCAAAACATTATAGCCTAATCCTAATGATGACTGTTAGCTTCCTGCTGTGTCACTGGAAGGCTGAATGACAATAGGAAGACATTTTGTAAAATGTAAATAGATACACCAGCACACCAACGGAGGGCCCGGGGCTGTTTAGTAAGAGGTGGCATTAATGTGTTTGCATGCTTTAAAAGTGCCAATTCTGATCTACTAACCTATGCACAAAGCATTTTGCTGTGGAAATGGGGCAGAAACTTGTCAGGTGACTTACAGTGTGTTTGACTCAATATGCATTCTGAGGAAGGCAACGGCAGGGTGCGAAAATAGAGGAGAGGATTATCCTTATCACTCCCATTGATTTGCTGAACCAAACAGCACATTATTGTGCACAGTATTTAATGTCTAGAGCCACAGGGACTGCTGGGTTAAACTGTCAAAGGAACAACAGGCAGACCAGTCAGAGGAGAACATTAAAATAAATGACATTGTCATGTCATTATTATTATCATTATTGATGAGACTGCCATTATTTTATTAGTGCTTGATGAGTTATGTCATACCAGCATTGACAAAACTTGTGGCAGTCCTTCACTTCCTCATCTCTGGCTCAGATATAGTGTGGACTGGATCTGTTCTCTCACCTGTATTGTGTCAAAATGATTTGCCACACATGTCTCTCCTGGTAGACGTGCACTCTGTACTGTAATTGCACCCCAGGTATTCTAATTAGAAAACTTAGACTGACTTAATTTGCATAAAGTGGTCTTAATACATCAGGTGCTACGCTGGAAGCTCCATTGGTTCAGGTTGTTGCATATTATTGTAATTAGTGCTCCTCTCTTAATGATATTTTGGAAAATTTTTGTATTTCCATGGTGATTTTATTTCAGGTTAATAATATCAGCAAATCTTTGAATTGCGCAAAAAAGTCACCAAAAACAAATGCCAAATTGAGAGAAAAAGTCACAAAAACTGGCTGGTAATATAATATCCAGTTACCACCAGTCTGGATTATATGTGGCACATGACACAGGAGTTCAGGATTAGTTAAGACAATCATTTCTCCACAGGCTTGTGAGTTTACTCAGCCTCAATCTATGGCCTACATATACTATAATTTCCACCAAAACTTCCAAATCTCTCTGTATTGACTTCATGTCTTTGGACAAGTGGACTGATGACTTACACTTATGTAACCAAAATGCTAGAGTGGTAAGAAATAATTGCATATGTTCTGAGCATCTTATTTTTGTCTTCATTTTTAGTTAAGAATGAAGCAATGCTTTTTTTAATTAAAGAATTGTTCAGCCTTTTGTTCTGCCTTTGGGGGAATTCAGTGTCTGTTCACTTTTCCATTTATAGATACAAATCATTTCAGACTCACATTAAAAAGTTGTCTGGCCCTCAGTAGTGTAAGATCTCAGGAACTTCATATATAAGTAAACATTCTGCTGCCTTTTTGCCAATAATTATGATCGCTTGAAGAACCATTATCTACTTCTACAGAGAGTTGTAAACTTAATGACTCAGCGTAATCTCATTTTCTACTTCATTATTAATTTGTTCCTCGACAGCTGTTGTCAGGAGGGAAAATCAGTTCAAAGTGAAAGATTTTTATCGCATTTGTTGCACTCACTGAGCAAGCCATTCATACTGGGGAACTTACTATTACTGAACAGATAGGGACACTGTATGTTGACAGTTATAAAGATAATATCACCATGAGGGAATGCTCAGAAATTCTAATCTAAGATGTGAAATATCAGGAGGAAGAATTATTTCAAACACAATGTAGTAGCTTTCTGGATCCCTTTGCTTCTGCCATTGTATAATGGGCCATTTTCTGGCTAAGATTGTTCCAAGTACCCTCACCTTAAAAGATGCCTTTATGATATATATCCTCCTTCTCCTCTGCTCTCCCTGTAATCTGAAAGAGATGAGAATTTTCGTGTTTAACATGCACTTTAATATTTGTATGTCTGCATTTTGACATGATATGGTGATTTATAAATGTGTTTTGCAATGTCTCATAACCCTGTGGCTGAACTTGCACTCCTGGTTGGTAGACAGCTAATTCAGGTGACTTATGATCATGTGAATAAGCAGTTGATGTGTTTTGGGGCATAAGAGGACAGAGAGACGTTATTGTGATGAATGCATATGTGACTACGGCATATGATCTGCAGGTGTAAATGCACGGCATGAAACATAATTTGGTTGTTTTTATTCATGATTATTGCACGTGATAAATGAGGTGAATTATGATCCAACATCAACAGATGCTGCTCTAAAATAAACATTTTTAAATTGCATGGTAACACATGTTGGTCGCTTTCCCTTTAGATATGACTTAAATAAATGAGTTTAAACAAGAGGAATTACACTAAATTTAACACTAATCAGTGGAATGGTAACATATTTTGATAGATTTCACTTATCAGTCATAATCATTGGAGTCAAACATTAACTACCTCTGAACACTGTGTGCTCACAGCTTAGTCAGAGACTACAGCTGTAGGCAAGCTGGTTTTGAACTGCAGTATAAATCCCCATTAGATGAGGTATAATGGGGGAATGCTGGGCTGTGATCCCTTCTGCCCTGGCTTAATATGGTAATACCTGCCCCCACACCGCCCCGGCCATCAGCAGACACACAACCAGGATTTACTCTCTTTATTACCTCAGTGGAGCGTTTAATTTCCTGGGCATTTGGGTGTGTTAGCGCTACAAGCAGGCAGGTGTCAGGACTGGCAATCACTCAGGGTGATGCTGGGAGACAGTGACACACGGCAGCATCATTACCGCAGTTAGGGGGGAGAGAGAGTGAGTGAGAGAGAGAGAGAGAGAGAGAGAGAGACCCTTTGCTTGGTGTGATGAGGCCCGAGGGTGGAGAGAAGCGATATGTGCATGTGTGTATCTGTGTGTGGCTGTAAGTGTTAAGAGTGTGTGTTTGTGTATGCGCCTCTCTGTCCATCTGTGTGTATCACGATGTAATGTGACGGCCATAACTCCACTGATTGGTCCACAGGAGCTCATGAGCATCACTCAGCTGCTGCGTTGATGAATAAGTTGCCACCCAAATTGTTTTTAATCAAGATCTAACCTCTGTTGTGCTTTAATGAATTCATTATGATGGGCTGGGGAGAACATTGAGCTCAACACTGGATGACAAGGTGCGTACATCCTCAGCGGGAAATCCGCTGCTGCATCCTTCTGTTGGCAAACAGAAGTGAGCCGATGAAAATCGCAAGTCATGCCTATATATGTGAATTTTTCAGGTTATTAGAGGAGAGGAAGCACTCATCTGCTTATAAAACTGGCTCAGATGACTCCATTACTCAGACAAGGATACAATAAAATTATATTATCGTTATGGTTGTTATATCTGGTGGTGTGGATCCACGTTAATGCATAAGTGTATATAAGTGTGCCGCAGATTAGGTTGTAAAACCTATAAATGATATTTGCATGCAGACCTCTAGCCTCCTTAAAAATAAAAAATAAAGAGCAAAAGACAAATGAATCATCTTCTGGTTCTTTCATGTGTGACTTGTTAGCATGACCGATCCTGCACATATTGCACGCTGAACTAACACTCTCAGCAGTTATCATAAAAGGGGGCCACTTTGTATAAATCTAAATGAAAAAGCTATAAAAAAACAACAACATCACAACTCTTTTAATTTCAGGGCACAGTTAAATTCCATTATGCGTGCATATAAAAATGACTCATTCTTTTAGCCGATGGGACATATTTATCTTGTTGCACTGGAGTATTACAAGGCTAAAATACATTTGTAAAGACATATATTACAGCTATTAAGATGCGGTGAGAGAACAACATCCCTTTACCAGTTCTAACCTCACAGGCAATTTGAACAGCAAGGGTTGCCACGTTGCCCAACACATTCAGCGTCATTACTGGAAGATCTCATGATGCAGTGTCTCCAGCAACTATTTCATATGTGTAGAATGCATTTATGTCTACAGACAGAAGAGATAAAACGTGAGCAGCTAGTCATATCTACGACCCTATCATTGGTTCAGGGCCGCAGCCGTCCAGGCCTCGAGCCTCGCCCTCCTCAGTCATGTCCTCAGCAGAGAGGAAGGATATACCCCACTTCCTAAGGCTCCACCCTGCCCTGTGCACTGCAGAGGAAAGAGGAGAGAATAAAATGCAATGCTCAAGGACTCCCTGGGGGTTAAACCTGAGGGTGGGAACAGCACAGACAAAACACGGAAGATCCACCGGCATAGACTCCTCCGTTGCAAACCACGGGCATCAGTTGTGTATGGCCAAGTGTATCACCACTTGTTGCACCTTAGGCTACATGAGTCCATATTTTGATCTTGTAGCTTTTCTCAAGCAAGACTCTGCATGAAAGCATTTGAGAAGGAATATTTAAAGAAATAAAGGTTTTCATGACCACTGCCCCGTCTAAGCTGTATAAAGTTGAAGTTTTGATGGCAAAGGATATTAGCTACACAGACTTTGGGTTTACTATATTGATGCTAATGGGGTTTAATTTGACACATGCAGTCTGATTTGTCTGTCAAGTCATGCAACCTTCAGTAACGGAGACTATGAGCCACGAGCTCTCTGTTGATTGCCACCACTCTATTGCGAGGAGTGTTTTACTCATCTGAGGAAATTCTTGGGTGACTGCTGACAGAATGGATGTTGTCTCCACAATGTCTCTTTTCAGCAAGGAGGGGACAATAGTGATGGAGGAACCGCAGGAATGGCTGAACAGGAAGCATGCTGAGGAGGACAGGAAATAGGAAGTGCAGGCAGGAATAAACTCTGTTGAAATAGCCAGAGAGGAAATTTCCGTTCCAGTGTCTTAAGGCTCTCCTGTAGTAATATTCCTGTGCTGTCCTTGAAGGCCACAGAGAGTGAGCCTCCTCCCCCCCTAAAAAAATAATAATAATAGGAAGAACACATCAGGGTTGATATTAACACTACGGTGATACAGATCAGCAGTGAGAAGAAATGGGTCCATGGGGACGTGCAGTTGTTTGTCTTGTCACGTTGGACTGGTCTGTTCTTTGAGCAATAATTGTAAACACGTCTTTTAGTGCCAAAGCACGAGTAATTGCTCTACAATCAATCCATGTATCACGTATCTATGACAGCTAGTGACTACATGAAAACAAGTCCCCTGCTGATGTAATTGAGGGTTCAAGTTGCAGTTGTAATGGCTTGTGATGAGACTTTATCTTGACAGCCAATGGTGGAACTGAAATCAAATTTGTATTTTCATTACTCGTGACTGAAACTGTGGCTCACATTGGACTTAGCTCTGATTGTAGCCTGTTTTGCGGTATAGAAATAAGTAAAATAAGATTTATCTTGCTGCAGATTATTAGGGTTTTTACTTGATCAGTTTTGAGCAAGGCTCTCTCTCCTAACAAGAAGTACAATTTGCTGACAAAGTAATTCTTTTGTTTAAAATAAATCTTGATGGGATTTCCTTTTTTGTCCTTTGGTGTGTTTCATCCCCTCATAGTGCCTAATATGTCAGATCTGTGTGAACTGCAGGTTATTATTCTGGGCTGAATGTGACAACCAATTAATTGCATGTTCTCGATACATCCAGTTACCACAGGGGGAACTGAATTGGACCTCATATAAAATGGACCTTATATAAAAAGGTGCTTTGGCGTAACCTTCACTAATGTTATAATATGTATCAGCTTCATTGACGTAGCCTTCAAACCTGCTATTGGCTGTCATGTATTGGATATCCATAGCAATGTCATGTGCTTGTTTCTCTTTTTCCAACTGGCAAAATTATAAATCTAATATGATGAGAATCTAATCACTATCACTAAATGATGAAACTGTATTAAAGTGAGATATAACTTTGGAATTTAACTCATAGCTACCTGAATCAAACATCTGCTTTGATAACTGGACTCTGATTTGAGCACTGAGGGCACACCACTAAACACGGTGTCACTGCAGCGCCACATATTCAATGCAACGGGCCAACTGCCTCAAAGCCATCACATGATCTGTGTTTTTGGTCCAGATCTTGGGCCTTCCCTCCATTTTAGAAGAGCTCTTAAGGACTAAACAGCGGGAAAAAAACATGCGAGGCAAGGTCACAGCAAGCCCTCCACCCCTCCAGGCAGGAAGTGCCGAGCACAAATCGCCAGTGGGGCCCTGCCCATCAGAAACAGGAAGTACAAAGTGCAAACTAGCAATGACGCCCCACCTCTCACACTAGGAAGATGGATTGTGCTATTGAACACCTTAGCTGTGTTCCTGAATCAAGATCTGACCTATTCACTGTGGAACTGGTGGTCTAGTAACTGGTTGGAATGGTGACAATGGCAACCCAAGATTTGTTATGGTTGCCAAAATATTTCCCACTTTCAAGCTAATTCATATGCATTAGAAGAAGCCATGTGAAGACAGTAATTTTCATCTAAAAGGGTTTGAATGGTCCTCATTAGGGAAAGGCCAAACAAATCCTGAATTTTTCCCCATTATGAGTGCTTGTTTTTGACATGAGACAAACACATTTTGGATTGGATCCCGGCCTTCGCGCACTCGCCTGCATCTTCCTTCTTCCACTCTGTCAAACTAATGACACCGAGACAAACCGAAACCCACAGACCTGAACCAAACGCAACAAGGATGCATTTTTTATTTTTTTCACAGCAGATAAGATCTATTTACAGAACCTCTCAGCAACAGTGAAGTGAATACACTCCAGGTAATTTCAGTTAAAAGTAAACACATCCATCACATATTAAATAATTTAATAAGTACCTCATGTGCGACAAGGGATATTTCCTGCTTTAAAAAAACCAACAACAGAGAAGGGGGATGGAGCATTTTCTTGGGAATTTATTCAGACAGACTTGGCAAGCATTTAGATGTACACCTTCACAATATAATGCAATAACGTAGGGAGATATCACGCGTATCCACAGATATGCTGGCATCATACAGCAAGAAAACATTTTTTGTGGAGTCTATATGGAGAGTCTAATTGCATTGTGAGCAGTGGTGATAAATCACGGCAGTCTTAATCAAAGCACTACAACAGTGAGAGTCATCAATCACTCACTACAACACAACACAACATCACCCTGTAGTGTCTCCCTGTCTTCCAGCTGACAGCCCTGCTCTGCGCCCAACATGGGACATCACGGTGACACATTATCATTATCACGATCAACACCACTTTGCAAGTCCTGACGGAAAGCCAACAAGCTGGTTAATGGAATGAAATATATAAGACAATAAACCTGCCAAACCTTAATGCCCATCTCAATGCATTCCCTGGGAATAAGAGAAGAGGATGTCAAGGAGGGAACAAGACTCTCGCCTATGTTTGAATGAAACGCTGTCTACATTCAAGACTGTGTGAGGGTCAGGTGATCTGCCACAAAACAGCGACAGCTCCACTGAGGTTCCTCTTCTCAGCTGGCTGTCACATGACTGATTGCCTGCGATGATCAAATATTTCAACTTATGGGCTCGTCCAGCTCTGGTCTCTTTGATACCTCCATGGATACGTAAACTGTGATGGATAGCAGAGGGTTGGGTCACCTCAAAGGCATGGCAGTGACATTCAAAATGTCCTCGCACAACATGGGGGGAATGACAGATGGCATTTCAATGGAATCTATAAAAATGTGTCAGGACTGGAAGGTATTTCTACGTCCAGTATACAGCTGACCTACTTTGGTATAAAGTAGACTTTTAACATCAGTCAGGATTTTGATGAAAAAATGTTGTGGACAGCCCACGTGATTAGGGAGGCTGTGCTTCAACCTGAAGATGTGGGAGCAATTCCCCATGATGACAAGCATCCATTCTGCTTAAGTGTCTATGAGCAATACACTGAAACTCAACCAGCTCTTTGTGCTGGTTCTGAACACACATGAAACACACCTTAGACATTATACTAATGCTACAACAACAACAACAACTAAATGCCAGTACAACAACCACTACTCCAACTCCTACTACTAATGATAACGATTTTAATAATAATGTGCTCTTCTCACAGAAACGGGTTTCATTGACCATTAAATAGAATAAAATAATATTTTCTGCATGTAATCTTTTTTGATGGAATTCTTATGACATTGCTCTGTTGTTTAACGTATGGGCATAATTGAGATAAAATGAAAGAGAACAAGATAGAGAGAACAAATCAAAAGAGAAAGAGCTGGACTGAGATGGCAGGCAATCAGCTATGAAGGACATTGCCGGGGTAGTTATTTTTAGTTATCAGTTTTCAGAGGCTGTCACTCGGAACATCTCATTAAGTTTAGAAAAAAAAGGGGGGGTGGAAAAAAAACCTGATGCTTCGTCCAGCCATCCAAATATCATCTGGAGAGTGAGTGCTTTATATTGCATGAATACACAATGCACAGTACACACTCATGTCCCGCCTTGTCCCACCACCCCTCCACACACACACACACACACATGGTGTTATAGCCGATATCGGCATCAAGTAATTGAAGAGAGCCGAGCTATCAGCCCATACATTAGGCAGATTTTTTGGTGACCTCTGCAGAAGGTAACTATTCACCATTTCCTTTAATATAGGTGGGGGTGTGGACAGATGGATTAATGATGTTAATGTGCCCATAGGCATGTCTCTTAAAATGCACTGAGGTACATCCAAGGTTTATTAATCATTCTGTGATGAGAGATTAAACACCAAGATTCATTAGTACAATGTGGGCACAGTAAATCAGATACTTGAGGGAGAAGTCCTCACTAGTGAAGTCATTAAACTTAATAGTAGGCCCTCTATTTCATGTCTTATTCATGATATTCATGCTAAGTGCCCCATGAAACAATTTGCAGTAGGAGCAACACAACACATTATGGTTATATCATTAAATTCCTAACAACAGTATTTTTTGCTCTGTTGATTCTTTTAGATGATATCTGTTGCAAACAACACATTCCAAATAATAACACCAAGAGGGATTATGTGAATATCTTGGAGGCCTGTGAATTATTGATCCAGCTACAGATTGCATTCAGGCTAATCAAGACAACTAAGACTAATTACCACTCTCAAGGACTTTTTCTTCTTGAAACAGATTTACTCTACTCATATAGGCTACTTTCTCCTTCCCTCCTTGACTGTTAACTGGTTTTATAGATAATTGCTAATTTTACAGGGCTGAACCCTACAGAGCAGGGTAATTATAAAGTAATTACCACAGAGTCTCTTTAACCCTCCTTGCCATTGTTAAACTCCCCATTCCACTGTTTCCCAAATCTTGTAAAAAGTTTGTTACAGAAAGTCATACTGAAGAGAAAGCAATATTTAAACAGCTGTAGCCTGGATCAAATACAGTGCTTGATCATTGCTTTTTGACAGTCGAGCATAACTACATTGGTCAATCCACCAATTTAACAAGTTCATACTTGAAGGTGGCTAGGACCTTACAGACCCCTGAATAAAAGGATAAATGCTGCCACCTATTGGATCTTCAGTGTATTTGGTTCTCTTTGCAATGCATTGTTGATAATGCTGCCTTCTCGTGCCGTCGGATGTTTAGTAATATTTAGGTGGTGCATTTGGACCACAGAAAAAAGAATAAAATACTACAAGGAAAGTTAGCGTTAACTATGATGTCAAATTGCCGAGGTGTAACGTTTATGTGGGGAAAGGCATGGAAACCGTATCACCAAGTGAATCAGATGACAATGACAACTTTGAAACAAAACCTTTTGACTATTAAAGTGTTTAAAACTTAAATTATATGCTCGATGCACTCTTTTCATCTCCATTCTGTCGCTGCAGGAAATAACACTTCTGTGAGTTAAATCAAATTTCCTCATTTAAACTTTGATCTCATAAACTGCTATGCTAAACTAAACGCACGTGCATGCACGACAAGTCACTTGAACAAATGACAGTTTAACAAGTAGCAGTTAACGAGGTGCACATGAAGGCATCAGTGAGTAACCAAAAACATGGCGGACTTGGATGAGCCGTAAGTAGCTGCCGAAGAAACAAGCAAGAACCAGTCATTAACTGCCCGAAAGATGCTTTCAAATCTCATTAACCTACGAAAGCAGAGCATGAATGAACCTTCTTTTATTCTCTCTTTTTAGGGAGAAGAAAAGAAGGAGAGTAGTGGAGCTGACTGAGAAGTTAGTGATGAATTGCTAGAACTGGCGGAAGGTTTGAGGTTACTAGAAAGGAGGAAGGTTAACGTTAGCTAGCTAAATTAGCTAACCCACTGGTAGTAAAGTGCCTTGGCAGCTAGGCTAGGCACGGAAATACAGAAAGCTAGACAGCAAAACTGACTAGCTAACAACTCTACCGTTAATAGTTTGTAGTGATCATGTGACTTTACCTCTCAGCCTACCCATACAAACGAGAGGTTGTCCCTGTACTTACTGTTGACAGGTTAGCTAGCCACCTAACGTTAGCCTAGCTAGTTTGAGTTGTCTAGATAAGAGAGGTGTTACTATCGAGTGCCACAGGGTCAGAAACGCCCACTTGTCATTTTGCAGCTTGCATCTTTACGACTATTTAATGAGTATGTCAAACATAAAAATACTAGCTAACTTCCTAGTCCTTTGACTGACATCAAAATATAAGCGATTCTTAATATTTTAATTTAGTTTATTTGGCCTGTCCATATTGCATGATCTTGTGTGACCTATATATAGCACCGTTCCGGAGTGAAAGTTGCTCGCAATACTGAGTTTAGGTTTGAGTTGATTTGATGTTTTGCATAACCTCACTACCTCTAAGAATTCTTGTTTTGTCAAGCCACACATGCATGCTACATGGATACAATGAAACTGGCAGGGATGATGCTGATGCTGATGGTAAATGCTAAATGTAGCTATGTGTTGTCCTCAGGATGGTGGTGGATGGAGGCATTGGAACGAAGTGTGAGTGGGAGGGACGATGGAACCATATCAAAAAGTTTCTGGAAAGATCAGGACCCTTCACGCATCCTGACTTTGAAGCCAGCACAGAGGTAAGTTTCAGGGAAACTTACAATGTGAAATGCCATCTTTAATTGGCCTATGTTAACACTGTGTTTTATTGTTAGGAAAATAATAAAAATTCTTTCATGCTTTATCACAGTCATTGCAGTTTATGTTAGAGACCTGCAAAGTCCTTGTCATTGGTGCTGGTGGCCTGGGATGTGAGCTTCTCAAAGACTTGGTATGAATCAGTGATTACTGTTATCAGAATATCTTGAAGGTATTAATTCGTAACTGTAAATAATGGCTGAAATGTTTTGTTCTTTCTTGTATTCACCCTGTATATCAGGCTTTGTCAGGCTTCTGCAACATTCATGTTGTTGACATGGACACCATTGATGTTTCCAACCTGAATAGACAGTTTCTCTTCAGGTCAGTGTACTTTTGTATGGCATTTCATGTTAACTTCTGACTTTTATCATTGGTTAATATATGTATCAAGCATTTATTTGCTGTTAATATGTGCTTTGTGTTCTCCAGGCCTAAAGATGTAGGTCGACCCAAGGCAGATGTTGCAGCTGATTTTATTAACAGCCGGATTCCTGGATGCTGTGTAGTCCCGTATCCTTTTGATAGTAATTCAGTCTGTGTTAGTGATTGAATTACGGTGTTTTAGGTGCTAACAAACTGAATCCATTAATTCAAGCACAAAATCAGTGCAGGTCCTGTCATAGAATCTGACAGATCCTTAAAATTGTGAAAGCAAAATGTGAAAGACGTGATGAGAAACTATATCCCATCTCAAACGTTACTGTTCAAGAATCGCATATGCAACAGCAAAAAAAATCTGGACTAGGAGGATAAACATAATGTAGAAACATGAACTTCTCCTTAATGCTTTGTGCAGCCATTTTAAAAAAATCCAAGACTTTGATGAGACGTTTTACAGACGTAAGTACCGTTGTAGTGTTTTACTTCCAACTGTCCTCACGTCTGGTCGTCTAATTGACATAAGATTTATATTTGCTCATCTCTTACTATCTTCATCTAGAATTCCACATAATTGTCTGTGGGCTGGACTCTATAATTGCCAGGAGGTGGATGAATGGTATGCTGGTAAGCCATTTCAGTCATTTTATTCTTCATCTCTTATCACATCGGCCAAGTATTTAATGCCAAAGGCAGCATGTTTTACTTAGTAATATACAATCTGTCTATCTTTCTGTGTAGCTGTCTTTGCTGGGATATGAGGATGGTGTCCTGGACACAAGTTCCATCATCCCTTTGATAGATGGTGGGACCGAAGGCTTTAAAGGCAATGCCAGAGTCATTCTGCCTGGCATGACCGCCTGCATCGACTGTACCCTTGAGCTTTATCCACCTCAGGTAAGCTGGCCTTTTTATAAAAGCCAGGCCAACCCAAGGACAGAAGCAGTGCCAGGTCGGTTTATTTCTGATACACATCTTTGTCTTCTTAGATCAACTTCCCTATGTGTACGATAGCCTCGATGCCACGTTTGCCAGAGCACTGCATAGAGTATGTCCGCATCCTGCTGTGGCCCAAAGAGAAACCCTTCGGAGGTATAAAATCACATTTGTGTTAGTTTTCATTTCTGCTAACTTGTCTTTGTCCTTGAATTGCAAGACCTGAGAAATATTGACGGAAACATATTTTGTGCTTCTCTCTCTCTCTCTCTGTCTTTGTGTGTGTGTGTGTGTGTGTGTGTGTGTGTGTGTGTGTGTGTGTGTGTCAGATGGTGTGGGCCTGGATGGAGATGACCCAGAACACATCCAGTGGGTGTACCAGAAGTCTCTGGAGAGGGCAGCAGAGTTCAGCATAACAGGAGTCACATACAGACTAACCCAGGGTGAGCGCACACTGCACCTCTGTCATAAACAGAACACTGCTCCTTTTCTTGCAGCTCCTCTGGGAGACAGCCCAGAATAAACAAAATGGAGCAAGCTGTTGCCATCTGAATGGTGTTGACACCTTGGTAACATATTCTGTTTCTGTAAAGCCTTGCTTCTTTTTATTTAAGAAAAAAATAGCTAAGTTGTGATGTGTGAACAGTTATTGTCTGTTTAGTGTTCTTTGTTATCAGGGGAATTGCATCCCTGCTGTGTTTGTTTGATTACCTTTTTCTAAGCAAAAGGTTTGATATTTCCTTTATTTTATTTACCTGCTGCAGGTGTTGTTAAGAGGATAATCCCAGCTGTGGCATCTACAAATGCAGTCATAGCAGGTAAAGTAAAAAATCCAAGAACTCTAAAATTGTCTTTGTAGAGACTTAAAAATTTAAGGGACTTCTGCACAGCTTGGGTTCTTCCAGGTGCTGACAAAATACTGGAGAAGCACAGTGTGTTGGAGAATAGGTTTTCCGTGCACTAAAAACAAATAGACTTTATGGGAGGTTTTATGCCCTGCCATATAAACGTTAATCATCTTCTAGGCAGCATTGTGAGGCTGTAGACCTTTTGTAAACAAACGTCAGCCTGGATTTAACTACCTGTTTTTCTTCCTTATTTGATTCAGCTGCTTGCGCAACAGAGGTTTTCAAAATAGCATCAAGGTGAGTTTTCATTCTCTGCTTTGCAGCCACTTGCACAAAGCACAATAAGTTCAAAGTGCACGTGCCTTTCTCTTTTTTTCATGGTGTTATCCTTTGCGTCTGCAGTGCCTATATTCCTCTGAACAATTACATGGTCTTCAATGATGTTGATGGCCTGTACACCTACACTTTTGAGGCAGAACGAAAGGTTTGTCCCTGATTTGCCGCTGCCAGTTCACATTTGCTACAATGATCAAGTCACCTGTTTGTAAAAGATCTTTTATATCCACTCCTCATGCAGGAAAACTGTTCAGCCTGCAGCCAGGTACCTCAGGACTTGCACTTTTCTCCATCTTCTAAACTACAGGAAGTGCTGGACTACTTAACTGAGAGTGCCTCCCTGTAGGTTTGCCTGCCTTACTCTCAGTGGGGTTTATTACCAATTATTTTGCCATAACTAACATGTTTAACTTCTAAGTTATAATTGTTTGTTTGATATTAAGTAATGACTTCAAGAATAACTAAACATAATGTACTTTTTCAGACAAATGAAATCACCTGCTATAACAGCAACAGTGGAGGGAAAGAACAAAACATTATATTTACAGGTAAATAACCTTGGAGCCCTCATGGTTTTGTGTTTTCATTTCTGTCTCAGACAGCCCATATGTGATTCAGTAGTGTGTCCTGATTTAAATTTAGTGGTCGTGTCGGCTTTGGTGTGAAAAGATTGTCACTGTGTATTCCGTTGACAGAGCGTGGCTTCAATTGAACAGAGGACGCGGCCAAATCTGTCCAAAACACTGAAGGGTGAGGTGCCTCGCTTACAGAATATTTTTCCTACAATGGCCCTTCCCTGCTGTCTGAATTGGTCTGGTCACTACACTGTGAATACACACGTCTCATTTCTGTTGTGAACATGTTTTTTCAGAGCTGGGACTGACTGATGGGCAAGAGTTGGCCATCGCTGATGTCACTACACCCCAGACCATGCTCTTCAGACTCAGCTTTACCTCATAGGATAAACTTATGCACTCCCACAACAACCATCTGATGTCATTGTCGTTACTGGGCCAACCATGACTTGGTGCGGAATATTAGAATGGCTTTAAAACTATAATGGTTTACAGTGTATTCAGTCACAATTGCGTGAACAGTTTTAGCTTATTACATTGTTCCAATGTATCAGTTCACTAAAGTCCACATTTTGCACGTGACAGCCAAGCTAGTTCACACCCTGTCATGTTTTGGTGATGCAGTGTCTACAAATGTTAAGGATTTCTATAGCAAGTGTTATCTGCACTACAACCTCAAAGCCTGCTCTGTGCAAACCATTAGAGAAATAATGGTTACTTGATAAAAGGTTTCTCTGTACTTGTCCTAGTTCATATGTTTATTTATTCAGACACCGTTCATTTAGTTGCAGTAACCATTGCAGTGGCCCTCAGCCACTCTGATATTGATGTGAACTGGAATAAAATGTTTTTTTTTCTTTCTTAAAAAGGACTGTCTGTTGTCTTTGCAGAGTGGGTAGATTATATTACAAGAAACAACTGAGAATATTTTTTTGGGGAGGTAATTAACAGATAATTGACATTCTCCCAATGTGTCCAATGGTCTGCAGGATTTAAATGTGCACGATAAAAGAATGCACTGTAAAGGATATGCATTTGATTCAGGAGCCTCTTCCAGACAAGTAATGTAGGTTGTCCTTTGTAAGTATGAAGTGCTGAAGTATTACGATACATTTGAGAAGTAACATGGCTTTTTAGGAATGGGATTTATAGATATTTGATGTATCAATACAGACTGAGCATAAAACGTGCACAAACAAAAATCAAATGCACAGTATCGAAAGGATTTTTTAAAGTAGGACTAAGTCGTTGAATTAATAGGACAGCGTTGTAGGGCTTGCTTCGTATTCATCAGAATTAAAATTTACAACGTAACATCCATGTAAAAAATGCTGATCAGGATTTTTAAAATCCCTCTGTAAATTCCACATTTAATATCAAATATGGGAGTGTAATTCCTCTGGGTGTGATTCAGTATTGTATTTATTGTATAAGGTTGGCGCAACTGCTCTAAGGAAATCCTAAATGACATGTAGTCTTTACTTATTTCAATAATTGCTATGAATCCAAGCTACGTTTTGATCTTGGGAATTCATCAGAAGAATATTTAAACTTTAAAACGAAATTCTTTTAATTTTGAAGAAACTAAAAAATCAATAGATTTTGTTTCATATTTCCGAGCAGCTACCGCTTTAAGGCGTAGCCTTTTCTAATGGATACTACGTATTATTTGTATTCTTGACTCTTTCATCAGACCCTCACAGCTGGCATACATAGCAACATCCTGCTGCACCGTGACTTGATTTAGGTCATGCTGATCATGATCATGACGTCATGGTGCTACGTGGACAGGAAGTAGCAAGCAGGCTAGTGCTAGCTGGGAGCGACCAAAACAAATGGTGATCCCAGAGCAGTGAAGACGAAATATCATCTAACTATGAGAATAGTCGTGCTTTCGTTGAGGCGGTGCTTTAGCTGCGGTGTTACAGATGCCTGTCCAACTTCCTACATGACTGACTTGTGATGATTTTGCGATTTTGACCACCAACCGACCAGATAGGGAGCTGTGTCTGGGACTGATGGCTGTCCCGCTGTGCTAATTAGCTAGGCGGCTATCAACGGAGCTATCTTGGACAGAACAAAATTCGGAGTATCGAAAGCTAGTACTCAAAACGAGAATGCAACTATCGTGGAACGAGTGGTTTGTGCGTTAACTTCCTTGCTAAGTTTGTAACAAATACTGGATGTGTTGTTAGCTAACTGAAAGTGAATTAGCCAAAATGAGTTGGTTCAACACAGCCCACCTGTCTAGTTTCGCTAAACAAGCTTTGACAACAGCTCAGAAGTCCATTGACCGAGTTCTGGACATAAAAGAAGAGGACCAATGGAATGACACAGTTGTGATGCCTTATGATGGTAAGTTATATAATGTAACAGCTATTGCTGTCCTGTCTCAGAATAGTGCTACCAAAACGAATGATATGAAAGATAATTCTGTTCACACTCTTAACAGATTTACCGGGAAAGACAACATTGAGTGGAGGATGGGGAATGACACAGTGGGATGCACCCCCAGAGGAGAAGACTATGACCCCTCCCCCATCATCTGAGGCCATCACTACTCCTGTCACCCGCACCGTTGTTGATGAATCAGAGAACTTTTTCAGTGCCTTTCTGTCCCCTGGAGATGTACAGGGTGTAAATAAAACCCAGGTAGTATCTGTACCTCCTACTAAGTCTCACAGGAGGCCACAGGAGAAGGAAACGCAAAGCGAAGAGGCAGTGGTCAAAATTGATGTTGAGCCTCAAAAGTCAGGACCTACTGATAAGAGTTCAGAGAATCAGGAAATTTCTGAGAGCCAGTTAGTTGAGTCTGAGTCCTCCTCGCCTGCCGGACCTTATCCAAATACCATTCTCCTGCAGCCAGTTTCTCCTGTTTCATCTCACAACGATCATCCCTGCGACTCTGACAGCAAAACAACCGATAAGAGAGTGGAAATAGATGCTAGCTCAACAACTTCCAAGGACTCAAAAACAGAACAGTCACCGACTCCCTCAGAGCATCAAGCTGAGCAGGATGTCACTGATTCTGAATCTTCCCTCATCACCTCTGAACCCAAGACCCCTACCCCATCAGATCCGTCACCTTCAGCTCCCTCTAAGGAGGTACTCTTGGAGCCTAAAGATCCAAAGATGGAGGACCGTCAAAATGATACCCCCTCTCCTCCAGTTAGCGCCTTCTCCTCGGGCACCTCCACCACGAGTGACATTGAGGTACTCGATCATGAGAGTGTGCTGAGTGAGAGCTCAGCCAGTTCCAGGCAAGAGACAGGGGAGGGAAAAGCTGGCCTTCACCTAATGCAGGGCTCCTTCCAGCTTCTCTCAGTCTCCACCTGTGGAGATTTCCCCCGTCTGGAAGACTACCCCAAGCTCACAGAAAGCTGCGGCTCTTCCTCCGATGCGTTTGAGCGCATTGATTCATTCAGCGTGCAGTCGCTTGATAGCCGGAGTGTCAGTGAGGTTAACTCGGATGATGAGATACCTGGGAGTCGGACACTGGCATCTGTAACTGCCGGCCCCGCTCCCATAACAGTTGTGTCATCAGCCGTATGTCAGAGTCAGGAAGAGGGAGAAGTAGGGAAGGAGGAAGAGGAGGAGGAGCAGGAAGAGGGGTTCACTGAATCGATGAGGGAGCAGTCTTTGGATGAGATGGAGGAGAGTGGACGGAGTGCCACACCCGTGAATAGTGAGCAGCCTGAGGAGCTGACAGAGCAGGAAGAGGCTAATGTGACACTGTCTGCACCCACCCCCGAGGCTGAAGAACATCTCAGCCTGCCAATCACAGAGGAGATGAAAAGTGTCTCAACGTGTCAGATTTTGGAGCTTCAGAAGGTAACATCTGTTATTGTGTTCTAATTTTATTTTTATTTTATTGTTTGACATCAGACAAGCAGGTAATAATGAATAAATTTTAAAAAATTGAACACTAGACCTTCCCTTGGGGTTAAGCGTTTTCGAGATGTTCTCAATTTTCCCTTTTTAGGCCAGTCTGTTTAACTGTCATTGTAAATAAAATGAAAAATATCAAATATGTTTGGGGCCTCTTGCAGGTCATTGATGAGTTGTCAAGCCGCCTTGAGAAGAGGGAGTCTCAGCTGCTGGCTGTAAGCAAGGATAAGGCCAGGCTGGAGGAGGAGTGTGACAATCTCAAGGAGTAAGTATATGGCATGCACACCTATTTCTGAGTGGCACTGTATATAACTGTGATAGGACAGCTGTTTGAATCAAACCTTTTTGTAAAACCGTTGTGTCACTATTGGTTTAGCAAAATTTTGGGTAAGGCTGTGCATGGCTATTACAACTTAGTACTGCTATAGATGTGAATTGTCACATTTAACACTAACCACTTAACAAATTTGATCATACTTTTGTTGTAGAACTGTTAATATCCTGGCTCTTACGGAAGCAACTTAGAACATTCAGGTACTAATGAGTTAAATGCACACCACTGTGGATTATTAGGAAAGCAAATAATCAAGATAAGGACAAACAGATAAGGTGTCTGTCCACAATACACCTGTCGTGCCTGCAGGCTGATAGAGTGTGAGTTTAGAGGTGGAGGAGGGACTTTTATAACCACTCTTCTTAAGCAAACTGTATGTCAATTAGGTTGTGGTAATTCTAGTACACCTGAAGCAAAGAGATGAACACAAACGCCACACAAAAATGCACCTTACTCAACAACAACTCATGAAAACATTGACTGCAGGGTATGTCATCGAAATGACCTGAATCCTCAGTGACACTTTGTCATTTTGTGATTTGTGTATCACTACACAGCAAATTTGAAAAAAAAGAAAAGAAAAAAAGAAAAACTATTGGAGTTATTGCATTCACAGTGCTAATAGGGGAAGGTGATGGCATCAGCAAAATCAGGAGAGTTCTTTCCCAAGGGGTTATGAACATTCACAGAAAACTTAGAAATATTCAAATAAAGGTTCTTCAAGTTATCAGGTTCACAGCCAGGATCTGCAGTGGATGAAGCGACAGTCAGGATGGATCCATAATATCCTCAACCTTTCTGGCATATAATTATGATGCCGGTGGACTTTTATTTTTGAAACCCTTTGAAACCCTTTGGTTTTTCACATAGTTTTGTAAATGATGAATGCTCAAATACACAGTATGTTATTTGATAGTGAGCTGTTAGACTAATGAGTGTGTTTATGCTTCAGTGAAGTGATAAGCCTGAAGGAGGAGAGCTCCACAGTTCAGTCGCTTAAAGATGAGTTCACCCAGCGCATAGCAGATGCAGAGAGGAAGGCTCAGCTTGCCTGCAAGGAGAGGGACATTGCCAAGAAGGTAACACACACACACAAAAAAATTACTCTGCAGCTGTGCTTTCTTCATCTCCGCTCAAGTTGAAATCATTTCCAAAGAGTTCTGGAGGCCTTGTTTGTTCACATCCTTTTTACATAAGAAACTGACATTTTTCCATTTGGTTGTGGATCTTATTATTATAAGACTGTCGCTATTTATATATTAACCACAATCAAACTCCTTCATCTTTATGTGTCACAGGAGATAAAGGGCATGAGAGAGGAACTGTCTACTCGGCTGAATTCAAATGAGACAATGGAGATCATCAAGGAGAAGGAGGAGCAGATCAGAGGCCTGCTTGAAGAAGGTGAGACTTATTATGTAGGAACTCATCGTCCTTTTTTGATTCTTTCACCAGCCCTTCTCCCACCCACTTACAACAGGCTGCAAACAGAAGAAAATAAAACCAGTTGTCGACTATGTTCAACATATTACTACTTCTACTTCAGTCAGACGAGACACAAAAGGTTAACACATACAAAACAGATGTTCACTGTTTTGGGCTGAAGCCCAGCAAGGAGAGTGACAAGAAGGAGACATATTGGTTAGGCAGTAACACCCACAAAGCATGATCACTGGCTGACAGAGAGCCAGAGCACTTAACTCTGTCTTTCTGTCAGAAATCCAGAGTGTTGACTGGATAGCAGTAATTATGAGCCAAAGAGCCTGTGGGCAAAGGGAGTGAAAAAGTGAAAGGGCTTGTCCTCAGGCTTGATCATAAAAGCTTCATTATATACAGCTTTCAAGAATGTTGAAATTTAATTTATTTAAGAAGAAAATAATACAGGCAGCTTATGCATAGAACTCCACTCCATTCTAAGTGTGTACATCAGTGGGTACATCAGCATCACCTGATCAGATGTTAAATATCTTAATCTTTTTTTTCCCTGCTGCTCCTAGGTGAGAAGCTGTCCAAGCAGCAACTGCAGCACTGCAACATCATTAAGAAACTGCGTGTGAAAGAGAAGGAAAGTGACACAAAGATCACCAAGCAGAACAAGAAAGTCAAGGAACAGGAGGAGGAGCTCAAGCACCTGCAGCAGGTCAGCCACTGGGATGATGTTAGGAATGTTAATTTAGAAATACTAGCAATGTTTCAGCTTTCTATTGTCACTTGACAGCTCCACTGGACTTGTGAGGTGCTCAGAGACATGGTTATTTTGTTTTTTGCTGTTATATCCATTTTTTTTTTAACAACTTCTATTTTAGATAGTTCTTATTTCCAGACTTGGTTATGTAATTTTAGTGTGATTTTTCCCCCCTTAAATTGAATTGTTTAATTTTTCATTCAGTTTAGTCATTTTTTCAACATTTTGTCCAGTACACCATGTATAGGTTTAATGTTTTTTTCCAGCACAGAGAGAAACAATTAAATGGGCATTCAATGAACCAATGTGTTGATTGATCTAGTTTTATTCATTGCATGTAGACTCTTCTGTGCCTTCATAGTATGCCAATGTGCAGAAAAGTGACACTGGAAAGAATTATAACTACCCTTAATTTCATTCATGTTTTGGAAGCTGAGATTATAGTGTATGGTTGCTTTGTTTTTTCCTGGAACTTTCTATTTTTTAGTCAGTGTCTTGTTCTAAGCTGACTTTAATTACATGCTGTAGTCTGAACATAACCATGCCTACTGTCCTGTCTATGATTCTGTTTGTTTAGGTTCTTGATGGGAAGGAAGAAGTGGAAAAACAGCACAGGGAGAACATCAAGAAGCTGAACGCTGTGGTGGAGCGTCAGGAGAAGGAGCTGAGCAGGCTGCAGACAGACTCTGAGGAGCTGCAGGAGAAGAACAGGAGCCTGCAGTCTGCTCTTGACAACTCCTACAAGTAATTTACATGAGACCTCACAGTTACACATCCAGTTGTATTACTTCACCATTGATAGAATATCATTAAGCAGGCATAGTGATGATCATCTTCCACATTACTTTCTACAGGGAGCTTGCAGAACTCCATAAGGCCAATGCCAGCAGGGCAAGTGAAGCTCAGGAGGCAGCTCTGAGCAAGGAAATCCAGGCCAAGGAGCAGCTGAGCCTGGCCCTGGAGAAGGCTCAGGAGGAGGCCCGGATGCAGCAGGAGGCTTTGGCCAACCAGGTAACACTGGCTCGCACAGTGGACACATACTAATAGCTCACATACTAATACTTATTATGACTGATGTTGCCCTTACCACTGACAACAGGGAAAGTGCAGCACTGTATGCTAAGCAGTATATTGGGCATAAGTGTGCAAGAGATCAATCCAAGTAAAAAGATCTTTATTTCTCAACTTGCACAATGCAGTTTCTGGCTTGCGATGAAAAATCTCATGGAATGAACTCAAATGTTGTGCAAAATAGAGGCCTGTTGATTAAGGGCCTCATGTGTAATTGTAGAAATCAGCATGCCTCTTGTGATGCAGCAGCAATAATAATGTATATCATTATTAACTAACTCTCTTAACTAACTCTCTGTGTGTACAGGTAGCCGACCTGAGGGTGGCTCTGCAGAGAGCCGAGCAGCAACAGGCCAGGAAAGAGGATTACCTGAGGGAAGAGATCAGTGAGCTCCAACAGGTAACAGACGCTCGATAGAGGGAGCCCCACCGAGCCAGCTCACTACAATAAGAGACAATGATAGCCATGCTTTGGAGAAGTACAGGTTTTGAAGAAGGCATTGCACACCCACATGAATGCAATCTTTTTTGCCATCGTCTCCTGCAGAGGCTTCAGGAGGCAGAAATGAGGAACCAGGAGCTCAGTCAAAGCGTTACCTCGGCAACGCGGCCCCTACTGCGACAGATTGAGAACCTGCAAGCCTCACTGGGGGGTCAGACGGCATCCTGGGAAAAATTGGAAAAGAACATTTCTGATAGGCTAGGTGAGAGACAGGAGACTGCATCCCTGTATCCTAATCCTCAGAAAAACATGAAAAATCAATACATCGTCTGCACAGTGAAAAAAAAATCCCTCACCTCTTTCCTTGTCTTGCTCTCACTATTTTATTCTTCTCTTTCAAACAGCGGATGCCCAGGCACAGCTGGCCGTTGCTGTAGAGAAAGAGCGTTCGGCAACAGAGGAACTGCTGGCCATCAAGTCTCAGCTCGCCTCTTTGGAGTCCCAGAATTCCCTGCTCCGCCAGGAGAAGGGCCGTCTCCTGGGGCAGCTGGATGCTGAGAAAAGCAAGAAAGAGAAACTGGAGGATGAGAGCAGCAGGTAATGCACAGGAACAACTACGTATATGTGTCCATAAATAATTGGTGGTCCATCTAGTTTTGTGCTTTCGTTAAGTCCGTCTATGGCAGCAGTATACACATAAAAGTTTTCAAACACAACACACACAAATACACAGGAAATGTAAAAAACTCATACTACAAAAACTAATTTCATGAACCATAGAGAACCTCCGCCCACTCTTTTACTGACTTCACTTGCTTACTTTAGGTTACAGAAAAATGCATGCAATTTTCAAACCTCTCAAAGCGAGTATGAAACAGTTGCCTGAGCAGTTGGTGTGTATATCGCACTGCCATAGGCACCCATGTGGAGGTGGTAACATATGTGACAGAATATAAGAATGCTTTGCACAGCCATCTGGAAGAACAGTGACAATAGTGACATTATTTTAAATAGATACATTTTGAGAAAATGAAATTGTTGCCTTACTAAATACTCTTGCTGCACGTACGTCCAGCTTTGTTTGTTTCACCATGAAGATATGTAGCTACAGCAGGGCATTTTCTCACTGATGGACCCTTTCACCAGAATGAAGGATGAGCTTGTATTGTCTCAGTTAAAAGCTATGACCCTGTCCTTTGTTTTCATAACATTAACCTCGGGGTCATTCTGTTAACACAACTTGTTAAGCTGTCAAATTCCTCTTGAGAAACTAGATAGGGATTTGTGACTTCAGTCAAGAAGGCCGATAATTGTTTTGTCAGACTCGGCATACTTGATGAAATGATAGGCCTGATTAGTCACTTTATAGTGATTTTTGTATAATGTGTAGAACTCTGATGACAATACAGTGTTGGCACAGCAAGTGAGAGCAACAGAGCAAATGGATTGTCTGGATTTTTTTGGCATGAAGGACATGGACCAGTTTGATGTTTTGATTTGTTTCAAAATGCTTAAAAAGACATTCCCTGACCGGGAATCGAACCCGGGCCGCGGC
Organism: Holocentrus rufus; assembly: GCA_900302615.1. NCBI lineage: Eukaryota > Metazoa > Chordata > Actinopteri > Holocentriformes > Holocentridae > Holocentrus > Holocentrus rufus. The sequence continues at coordinate 29,882 of OMLF01043305.1, read as the reverse complement.
GGTGAGAGCGCCGAATCCTAACCACTAGACCACCAGGGAAGTGCTTGACCTTTTGGTCTAAAAGACCCCCCCCCTACCCCGCCGTGCTTAGGTTGCAGAACAGAGGGGGGGAGCTAACCACTGATAAGCCAACAGGAAGAACAGTTTCCTGTCTCTTCCTGCAACTGATCTCATTTTATTATGATTGTATCATTATTACTGTGTCTAGAAACATCGTTTTGAAACCTTAGTGGAATACTTCGCTTGAAAATCAGTTTTAATTTGTTAAAATATCTGTTTACCAAAGTAAAATTCAAAGAGTTATACTAAAGTCTGGATAAAGTAAAAACTGAATATATTGTGCCACTTTGTTTTGTGTATAAAAAAGTAAACATAATAAACATGATTAAGAGATAATTTCTTTAGAATTATAAAATTAGAAACTCAGTAATCGCCTCGTCCTTAAGAATTTTAACGAACAGCAGCTAACTCAGGTGGAATCGTCTCTGAGGTATTTGCTGTTCTGGACAAGACAAAACTGGAGCTGCTCAAGCAAAAATTCCAGTCATTACACCTCGCCTTGCGTGCTGCCTGCATAGTGTTGTTGTTTAAAACCAGACTGTGAGGGAGAGGGTGGAGCAAAAGCCCGGGCAAACACCCTGTGAGGAGCACTCATGCATGCGGGGGTTGGCTTTTGTGCCCCAGGCTTTTCTTTTGTGAGAAGCATGCAGTTGCTCAGCGGGCCAGTGGCGCAATGGATAACGCGTCTGACTACGGATCAGAAGATTCTAGGTTCGACTCCTGGCTGGCTCGTCAAAACTTTTTGTTGGGGGGAATCAGAGCTAATGGTGATTATCTCAGGCACCAATCTTTGCCTGTAGCAGTCCTCATCTTTGATTCTGACTGTTTCTACCATGTGTGAAACAAAAGAGAAAAGAGATCTCTCTATAGTACAATAAACAGCCACTAGGGTACTCTTCCTGTGTCCACATGAGCACACACAGTAACTTACACATGGTAGTAAAGAGCTTGATGAGAACGTAAATCTTTGAGCTGATATGAATGTCTCCATACATCAAGCCCTTTGCTGCCTTCATTTGAACCACACCATCTTGCTGCTATCACTTCACCAGAAAATTGTCCCTGAGAAATGTTGATTTGCTTTTGAGCCTCTTACTTACTGCTGATTGTTTGGAGCGACTCATGTTGTTTATCTTTCATTGCAGGGAGCATGTCGAATTGGAAAACCTGCGAGGAGAACACATTCGAATGCTGGAAGAGGCCAAGAAAGAAAAGGTACCTTACGCTCTTTCCTCCTGCCATCACTGACCTCAGGCATCTTCCTCACATACCTTTTGTCTGTTTCCTCCTCCAGCTGCTGCTCACTAACCAGCTAGAGATGGAGAAGATGAAGGTGGAGCAAGAGAAGAAGAAATGCTACCTAGCACAAGAAGCCCTCAAGGAAAAGGTATAGATTTTTACAAGCATATTTTCTGTTGGTACACTCAGTTCGATATATCCAGGATTTCAGTCTTAATGTAAACTGTTAAGGTTTCTTTTGTTCTGTTCTCTAATGCATGTTCTGCATGGTACACGTCATTATTTGATGTCTTATTTTTTCCCCATCAGGAGCGTAAGGCTATGACCCACTCTGTAGGTGAGCCCCCGGCCTCCTCCACCCCCTCCCTGTCTCGTTCCAGCTCCATCAGTGGGGTGGACAACGCTGGTCTGCACACTTCTATGCTTTCCCAGGTATACAGACCATATCACTGCTTCTGTCTTCACTCACAGAGTTGGGTAGCACACATGTATATATGTATATAAAAGTTAAGAGGGAAGAAAATGTAGCCAGCTTTTTAATTAATAACATCTCCAAATCAAGGGGCTTTGGGCTTGATGGTTCATAAACCTTTTTATTTCTCTGTAGGATGACTCTCTGGACCATTCGCTGGGTGCCATGCCCATGTCCATGTCTTTGAGTGGGACCAACCTGTACGAGGCTGCCAGGCTGTCTGGTGGCTCCAGCATTTTAGAGAACCTCCAGTCCCAGCTCAAACTGAGGGAAGGAGAGATAGCACAGCTGCAGGTAGCAATTCAAGCCACATGCAAATAACCGTCAACGTTTGTGTCGTGGTTTTGGTCTCAGTTTCAGAACCGTTCCACCCATAATATATGAGCTTGTTGTCTCTTGTTGCACTCACCATTCAGTTTGATTGTTTTTATTTTTTTATTAGCTTTTATTAACTTTTATTCATTATTGTTGTGTTGTCTGCATTTTACTCAGTTTAAAAGAGTGTAGTACAAACTAAATGTTGAAATATTTTTTTCCATGTGTACATACATTAAAATACTATTATGTGCCAAAGATAATGTTTTTACCTTGTCTTTTTTCCCTCCTCCCCTCTCAGGTTGAGATCTCCAGTCTGGAGAGGAGTCGGTCTGTCATGGCAGAAGAGCTGGTGCGTCTCACCAATCAGAACGATGAAATGGAAGACAAGGTGAAGGAGATCCCTAAGCTCAGGATTCAGCTCAAGGTAAGGACTCTCAAATAAAAATGGAAACAGCACAACAAAACTCTGTTTCAAAACACTAGAAAAAGAAAAACATTTTGTCCATTGTGTGTCCCGGCATAAAGGTTATTCCCTCACTTTCTTATGGTTGTGTATCTCAGGATCTGGAGCAGAGGCACAACACCATCCTGCAGATGTACGGAGAGAAGGCTGAGGAGGCAGAGGAGCTGAGGCTGGACCTTGAAGATGTCAAGAACATGTACAAAACCCAGATCGATGAACTCCTCCAGAACCAGAAATAGACCCGACTGTACTGCTCCATCTCTCATCTGGGACACTCTCAAACAAACAAACAAAACACAATAAACCAACTAAGGTAGACATGCATTCACTGTAACAGATGTGGGAGAGAGTTTTATGTTTCATCACTGTCTCAGAAGAAATTTGTTTTGTCTTTTATGCTTATTTTAATTATCAGATACTCTAGCTATTTAAGTGGGGCTTTTGGGAATGTGGGTAGCAGCATAATGTACAATACAAATTGCAGAACCAATATGAAGGATATTCAGTTTATGATTGAGTCATAGATGTTTATTATTTGAAATCTGGGAACATTTTCCACACATTGTTTTAGATATAATTTCTCATGATCACACCCTTGACAAAGTATTGTATGGGCAGTGTTTAACTGTAGAAAAGATAAAGGATGTTTGCACTATTCAATTTCATCCTTGTTTAATTCTTAACAGATTGACATATAATCAGAATGGTTTCAAAAACATATATATATATATATATAATGTTGCACAGGGGATTACATGTTTTGATCACACCGTACAAATCACAAAATGTGTAGACCTGACGGTAGCCTGTGCGTAGAATCCTGAAGATTGGATTATTTTGCAATGTATATAAATATGTAAATGAATAAACATTTATTTGGGTGGTGAAAAATAGTGGTTGATGTGTAATTTTAATTGTGTGGAAGCCATTGTGAATAAATTAAAGTGTAAAGGAAACACCTTTCACACTGTGTTAGTTCCCTGCAGCAGGCAACCAAAAGACCTGAGACTGTTGACCTGTATTAGGTAAAACTTTTGTGAAGATTTTATTTTGTATATAATTGCATATATATTGACATGCATACTCTCATCTCAAGGCCCCCAGGTGGCCTTGAAGTTTTTATCTGTGATACACATTTCACCACACTAAGGCTGATGTCCTCCTAACAGTTCACACAGCCGTATAATCTCTTGGTAATCTTGCAAAATGAGCTGTACATCACTACACATGAAACATCTACATTTATATTTTTTTCCAAACACTACAAACAAAACTCCATCCTCACTACTGTCTAAATGCTACAATTTTGCAAGGCTAATAATACCTTCAACTAATACAGTAATAGGCTGCCTTGTCATTTCATAGAAATACCATAACTACATAAATAAGCTGTGGTATAAACAAAGGGGTGGATGAGATGTAAAGTCATTGGTTAAGTTGTACTTTATTGAGTAACCTTTGCAGATGTTAATATAACAATAATATTGACAAACATTTTACATGTGAAACTCAGATGTCATGATGCAGCTAATAGAGTTCGCAGTGGAAAGGAGCTTTTTTCCCCCCTCCAAACTGAGTCTCTTAATTTTTCCCTTTCCCCTCCTGGCAGTGTGATTGTACTGAGAGAAGGAGCCTGTTTTTGTACCCTCCTGGCAACGAGAACTGTTTTCATGAGAAGGAGCCTTATAAACTGGAGCCTAACCGCCTAATATACAACTCCACCTTGTGTCTATTAGTATACATTGCATGCCGGTATGAGGTTTCCGGTGTTATGGCGACCAGCTACATCAACGTTTCAGTGAGGAGAATAGCAAGCAGTGAATTCAGGTACATTGCACCTCAATTAAACTCACCTTCAGCTGATTTTAGACGTGTTTTTACAGTGAATCTCGTGCCACGGCCTGCTCTGCCAATTTCCTGTACAGCGCTCCTGGAATTTCCTTCCTTCTCTCAGTTTTGTAACAGCAAAAGCCTGTTACCGGCGTCTTTGTCAAGAATTAAATGTAGCTGTTTTTATAGTTATTCGGCTACTATGTGTCTTTTAAAATGCTGATACCTTACACAGTGACAAAGAATACAGTAGGTAATGCGTTGTTACCTCCTCAGTCTTAAGATTTTTTTATCCTCGTTGCAATGCCAGTCAAGACATGCTGAGTATTATTGGGTTTTATCCATCACTTTAAAGCTTAACTATTAGCGGTTACTTTGTTTGTTGTGTAACACTGTAGACTTCATCATCAGCCGGGGATTCATACAACTCAGCAAAAGCCGCAAGCAGACAGACAACATCTTTTATGGCTGTGATCAAGGCTTTCTTTTGATGTGCGACAGAAAAAAAAGTCTCCTGTGAGTCGCTATAGGGCATGTAAAGAACACCTTCAGCTTACACAAGCAAATTTGTGTTTACTCAGCTAGATTTAAGAAATTGTATGTTGTCAGAAAACAAGTTGAAACTTGCCGGGATATTTTTTTCCCCCATGCACTCAACAAGCATCTCATTAGCCCTTGCAGTACAGTGGTATCAGTAATCAACAGAGTAAGGATGAAGTTAATTCCACTGCTATTTTGCTCCCTGGAGGTAAGTCTTATGAGAACATGCAGGATTACTATTGATCATGCGTTTCACCTTCTCTACTGTTGTAGCCCAATCCACAGTATTGATAGTTTTACATTTCTGTAAAAACTCTTATCTGATAATAGCATTTTTTTTAATATATATAATCTTGAGATGTAGTCTCATCCAACAGAGGTCTGTGGTTTAATTTGTTTGCTATTTATATGAAAAGGTCTGGGAATCCCTGATCACAGTATGGCAAGATTTATACTCTGATATGGTTTGATTGAAGAAGGTGTTTGACTAAGTGTAACTGGGAATTTTTATGTCATGGATCATGCTAATATGACTCTGTGTTATGCATTGACATATATACTAGTTTGACCACCTGGAATGGCACAGGTCACATATCACACCAGCCAGCGCTTGTTTTTGATGTCAGCTTCCCCCTTTCTCAGTTATGATTGCTCAGACAATGGTAGGAAAAAGGTCACTAATATTTCCTGCAGCAGGACCTCTCCTATGTGGTGTTCAGATCTGCCCGGAGCGCAGTTCCCACACACTATAGCATGTGCCCACATGCTTGTAAACTGTGGTGGTGAGCTTTCAACTAAGATTACAGAGTGCAAGTCTGACTCTGTCTCTCTCCTCTCCTCGCAGAGTGCTGTGAAGAGAGACGATTATCTCACATGTCTGTGTGATTCTGACTATGCTGCTGCTGCTAGCGCTGGGCATAGTCGTTTCTTCCACTGTGGTCACCGCTGAGGAGGCTGAGAACGACGACCACAAACCAGCACCGCCGCTCAACTACAGCAGCCTTTTTCTGCCGCCAGAGCATATACCCTACTTCCTCCACAGCAACAAGAGGGTGGCCAAGCACTGCCGCCTGGACCCAGTCTGTCCTTTTAAAGTAAGATATGTACTGTAATTTTTTTCCCCAAGTGAATGAGATCATGTGTTATTATTGCAGCAGTTTTTTAAGTGTTGTAATAGTTTTTCAGTGTGGTGCAATAGCATACTTCCTTTGAGGTTTTTCTATACTGTGATGCTGCAGAAAGAAGCTTCTTTGAACCCGTTGACCCATGTTGACCTTTGTTTAGAGAAAGCTCTTTGATGCAGTAGAGAATGAAATCCCATGCTGATTGAACATCAAGTCTAGTAGGATTTTGCTTATGGACCATGACGGCTTGCAAATTTTGTTTACTGAAGTTGAATTTACTTGGCGAGGATTTGCACTGGACAGGATGTTGGATTGATGATTTGTCAGAATGGACCAGACATTTTTATACAGAAATAGCATTCAGTTCTAGATTTGAACTCTTCCGTTGCTATACCATGTGACAGTTTGGCCTGCACAGATGAAGACTGTTCTCCAGTTGGCAGCAACAAGACACAAAAGTTTCTGCTGCCTTCTAACGTGTGGAGCCACGGTGACGATACATACAGAATAAATTAGAAAATATATGGAAAAATGGATGATGCACTACTCAAAAAGATCAGTTTATTTTCTAGCTTGTATTTAATAGCAGTTACACGACATGAAACTCATTCACATTGGTCTTTGGTCCAATAATACTTGGAAATTTAGAACATTTGTTTGAATGTGCTTGGATTACCAGATGGGTAGGGCGTGCTGTAGTGATATAGTTAAGACAGCATAATCAAAGTTTTCAGTTCAAGATTAAATCACACTAAACTGACTTTAAAATACTTAACTGCAATTATCTAAACTTAAAACAAACTATAAGTGTTCGCAAATGTTGTTTGACCTGGTTTTAGTCTCCTTTGCAGCCACTTTTCAGGAAAAAAATATTGTATGTTCACAAAATCAGTTCTTTGTCCGTCGTCAGTGAAGGAACTGTTTGACTCCTCGCAAAGCATGTTATAGTTTTGGTTTTTCATTTCCTGGATTTGAGAAAGATTTGCTTATGTTTATGAACACTGTCTAATAAGAAAATTTCTGAATGGGATTTCCGTTTAAGTGACCTGCCACACATACACACACACATTCACACTCACACACTCACACACACTTGTTTTCACAACAGGATGCACTTGTGGATGTGTCTGCCTGCTGGGGTTATGAAAAGAACTGTGATCCAGAGAAGCGTTTTGGCTATCCCGTCTGCACCAAAGCTGACTCTGGATGGTATATTACCTTACATTACATTATAAAAGCACACAGTTTATCCTCTACAGCAATAGAGCCTAGTTTTTATTATATATTCTCCGAAGCAACTGCTGTTAAAGTATCACAAAACCACTTATTTATTCAAAGATGTTGAATTTGCAATGTTTTCATATAATAACTACCGTGAGCATTCTCTCAGAAGTATAAGTGTGTTTATTGAGAGCATGCATTATTGATGTGACTTTGTGGATTTGGCTTTGTTGATCTGCGTAAATCTTTGGTCTCTCAGGGCCCGTTCAGTGGAGGCGGCCCAGGAGCTATTCTGGAAGCAGGCTGATTTCGGCTACGTCAAGGAGCGGCTCTCTGAGATGAAAACGCTCTGCAAGGCCAGCAAGCCAGTAAGTCCTCTCATTTCCTTTGTTCCCACGGGCCCTCTGAGTCAACAGGAAGGAACAACAGGTAGACGTGCACATGGTGTTTTACATAAATATTCATTGTATTACAGTACAAACTCCTCAAACAATGGGCCTGAGCTGGACTCACAAATCACAAGAAGTTTTGAATTTATTTTGACTAGTTTTTGGACACTCTTTCAGTCTAGTGTAGATATCTCTCAAAATCTCTAAGATCTAAGAGTTTATTTAAGGTGGACTTTATTTTCCAGGGGGACAGAGTTTATTTAAGGTGGACTTTATTTTCCAGGGGGACTCGTCATTGAAATGCAGTAGCCACACTCGGTTCTGTAAGGCCACTAACCTTTACCTGGACTTGCGGAAGCCTCGCAGAACTCATGAGAGGTCAGTACATCTGTAAGTGGCTGCGACCTGCCTAGGAGCAAAGGATTAGACTGATCTCTGTGTTATGAAACTTATCCACATCTGTGCTTCAGATACAAGGAGGACTTCATTCAAAAGGGGGAGATTGGCGGCCGTTGCAGTCTGAACAGACGAGCGCTGGCAGCTGAGGGAGAGCACAAGAGTCCTTTGCAATCTTGGTGAGGCACGCTAACACAGACACATGTTTGCATGCACGCACATGCTGTTGCTGGCCTTTAGGCAATAGTTTGAGATTGTTGTAGATGACTGTGAGAACTCTCTTCATTTACGGTTATTAAACAGGCCCAAAAAGATGTTCCCTGACCGGGAATCGAACCCGGGCCGCGGCGGTGAGAGCGCCGAATCCTAACCACTAGACCACCAGGGAGCTGTCAGTGTCTCTTTGAGAGATCAGTTTTTGGAATGTGAGGCATGTATGACAACTGGCAGGACTGGATTTTGTGGATGTAGTAACACAGACAGTCACTAAGAGGTGCTTTTTCCCCAACACCAACATAGACTTTGTGCATGGTCTAACTTAGTCAGAATTTTGCTGCAGATGCATCCATGTGTATTTATGGCTGATGCTGTTGGTTGGTTGAGGAGCCACATGATGCTTTTTCCTTGTGACAGGCTGCCTGCCTGTGGAAGCCTGCCCGAAGAACTGTTGACTAAAATGATACATTATGTCTTGATGCATCTGCTATCCTTGTGATCCTACATGTTATGAGGCCTAAAAGATAATTTCTTAACTAGGAATCTGTCTCAGTCTCAGGTGTTTTAATGGCCAAATCCGAATCGCTGCTCCAGCTGCCTTTGGTCCATCAGCATCATGCATATGAAAGAACAGAAGAAGGCACTGGGACTCAACAAGGAGCCCTTATCCTTCTTTACTATGTATTCACATGGAGAAAGAATAGATGCAATGTGGGCAATAGCTTTTCAGAATTTGTCCTAACTTAAGTTTTTCCACAGAAGTCCTTTATTATATTACTTTGCAAGCAGGGAACAGGCAGGGCAGCCCCTGAGCCGTCCAGTACATGGAGGAGGGGTGTGAGTCACACTCTGTGATACTGCCTAGCTGTGATCAAGCATTTGTTTATATTTTATCCTAACAAGCAATTACAGTATGTGTCATATTTATTCTTAGTCAAGTCAGTCCCTCCTTAGAGGAACAATGTGGTTAAATAAACTATACAAAATTAAACCCTGCAGAAGCAGCTGACTCAACACACAGTGGGAGGCTTGAGTATGATGCTGCTGAATTCATTAGAGCCATCCATAAGAATAGCAGACCGCCAGCAGGAACAGCGGCTTCTTCCTCCTCCCCCGAACAGAATGACTTGACGTGTGAATGACTAAGAAATTGTCAGTCATTGTTATTTCAAAAGATGAAACAATAAAGTGGAGCAGTGACCTTGCTTTGAAATGCCAGACTTCATGAACTCAGTCACATTTCAGCTGACATTTGTGCTGTGATAAAACTTGAATGAAATTCATGAAATTAGTCATAGGTCATAGAGTGCAGCATATGTATTTGGTGCCTTGTATTTAAAAGAAATACTTTAATTTACCAAAGTAACATTAAATTTTTTGGCTAAGACGCTGATAATGTTGCAAGTTATTACTCCTGCTTGAAACAGTTGAAATAACCTTTATGTATGATTGCAAATCCCCATTTTCAGCAGCCATTAAATCAGTTACCACACAGTGTAACTTTATTCAGATTAGCTGATTTTCTAATTTTTCACTAAAGAAACCACTCCCGCATATATGATGCACAACTGAATATATTTGTGCTGTCTAATGATGCTACAAAATAGGTTTAATTAGGTTGCCACAGTATCTAGTACACTGGCATTTGTAAAGTTCAGTTTTGGTTTTAAAATAGCCAATGATGAAGGCTATGCCATATGCCAGAAAGCTGAGGATTTCATACAAAGGTGAGAAAAGTGTAAGGCACAGATGCACAAGTGCACAGGAGGACAAGTGCCACTCTTTAGTGATTGCACCATTTCACAGGTCTCTTTTTTTATTGTGGTGATATTACTTCAGGTGGTGGTGAGCTGCTTTCTGCTCCCCCTCAGTCCTGTGCTGAAAGGGGAAAGGGGGGTGGGGGGGTAGAGGCATAGAGGGGCCCTGAGGAGAGGAGTGGGGAATGTGGGAGCTGGCCTTTGTGCCCCAGACTTGTCTTTTGTGTTAAGCCTGCTGGTGCTCACTGGGCCAGTGGCGCAATGGATAACGCGTCTGACTACGGATCAGAAGATTCCAGGTTCGACTCCTGGCTGGCTCGAAACAACTTTTGCATTTTTATTTCTTGTAGAAAAAGATGGCAGTCCTGTTTGCTTCATGGCAGACAATTCCAAAATGTCAAATTCCAGTTAAGAGGACATTTGTTGTTGTCAAATCTAAGGTCATTTCATTTTCAAAAAGCTACCTTTTTTTTTTACAAGCAGTTTCTGACTTACATCAGTATGCACCTTCACTGTGTCTTCATTGTCTGTAATTACTGCAGTCCTTTCTTTCACACTAGTTTGCAAGATCTGAATCGACACACTCACTGGGAAACGTCCACTCAGCAAATTTACCTCATTGGATTTAGTGGAGCTGGTGTTGCCAGGCAATCAAAGTGCAATATTATGAATGTTAATGCCTGTGTATCTTAAATTCAACCCATTTAACTAATTCAGTTCACCTTTTAATGTCACTGCATTTAACTGCAAACATGAAGATCATTATTCTTATCTACATATGTGGAACACGCAGAGAACAGAGGCAAGACAGACAATCAAAATCATGTTGATTTTATTTACTGTTATGATTTATATCAAATTACACAGCACTGTAATAGTCACTCAAAACAAGAAAAAAACTCACAATAGAACTGTAAGTAATAAAAACTTATAGATTGTAATACCCTCTATCCCCATATTGTGCCTGTGGCACCGTGGTCATGCAGTAATTGTTACAGTTTTATATGTAGCAGTATACTGATATGAGGTCTTGTTGTAGGTACGCTGAGCTGCAGACATACACAGAGCTGGACTTCCATCCTGTAGAGGACGGACACTGTGATCTCATCATAGAAAAACCGACTGTGTTCATGAAACTGGATGCAGGTAAGGAAGGAGGATGACTCAGATTGCCAACGCTTAATTTCAATGTTTCAACCAACATTGCCTGGTGAAGAAGGTTATCAGTTGGAAAGTTGCAATCAAGTATTGAGAGTTTGAATTCAAATCCAGCACCTAGAACAGTGCTGGATTTGCACATTTCCAGTATTTTCCATTTGCAGTTGCACACAGAAGTCACTTGTGGAGTGACAGTGTAAGAATGAAACAAAGCGATGCTCTGTTTTTCCAACAGGGGTGAACATGTACCACCACTTCTGTGACTTTGTCAACCTGTACATCTCCCAGCACATTAACAACTCCTTCAGCTCAGACATCAACATCCTGATGTGGGACACGGTGAGAAATTGGTTATTGTATCGCTTACATCTGTTTGTTTCTCTCAACTCCTCAAGTTATCTTTCATAGAAGAGAGTATGGGAGATCTATGCGGTACATATTGTTTCTCATAGTCATATTTAAGTTAACGAGTTCATAAGTCAAAGAGAGCGAGTGACAGAAATTGCTGTTTTGTTTGAAAGCCAAACAGTGGTTGTTTGTCAGAATCGTGTGCATGTTGGAGTTACAGTGCTTGTTGAGCAAGTCGGTGGCGTACGTGCCAGTGGAAGACATCAAGGGGAAGCACTGGATGAAAAACAGAATGATTTACAGGCAACCTTATCCTGCTTATTGTTCCACCCACTGTGCACAGAGGCACGGGGGGGAAAAAAAAGGAAAGAGAGAAAGAGTAAGGAAGGAGAGGGAAAAAAGTGACTAAGACAAAGAAAGCAGTCGACTTTCATCACAAACAGCACACTGCCAGCCAAACAGGAGGAGGCTGTCTGAGAATACTGTGATAGTAGATTTTCTTATGAAATCTGACCTAAAGGAAAACACAGGCGTACCCCGCAGGCTTTGAAAACAGATGACTGTAACTCAGACGATAATAAAAAAGCTGGAGTTGATTTTGAAAGAACTAATATTTCTCAATATTGAGTCATTGCGTAGTTTCTCATTTTAAATGTAACGTTGCATAACCAGCTAATTTCCCCCTCCTCTCTTGTTTTTTATTTTTTTTATTTTCCCAGAGTTTTTATAGCTATGGAGATCTGTTCAGTGAAACATGGAAGGCCTTCTCAGAGTATGACATCATCCACCTGAAAACCTATGACTCTAAAAGAGTAAGTATCATGTCGCCTTTGGGTGCTTCTTGCAAGCTCCTACTTTGGAAAAGTGTTGAAGTGGTTACTTACTCAAATATTCTTGGTTGGAAATAACAACAAAATTAATGTTTTAAGAAAATTAGTTCACTTATGATGTTGCTTTTAACACTTGGTTGTGGGTCAGGCCTTCCTTATAAAAATCCCCTGGTACATAGGAAGTGATACCTTTGGTATTTGCATTTCTAGCAGCAGAAACAGCAGTTTATTTGTAATAAATAAAAGAATGACTGAGTGTTAATCATGAGCGGCAATAGCTACTGTGGCTGAGCAGACAAAGAAAAGAGCAACAACTGCAGAAACTCATCAACAGATGATTTAAAAAAAAAGACATTAAATGGTCAAATGTCAAGTGAGTTCTGGGAAGTTAAAAGCGAACCGTAAAGACCGCTTACTACCAATGATGTCACCAAAACCTTAAAAAGACGCAGATTTAATGGTCTATATATGTGTGTGTGTGTGTGTATGTTTGACAGCATGACATATACACAGACACCGATTTTTATACCATGCTATATACTTAGCAACCTATTCATTAATTGCCCTTAGGTGTGTTTTAAAGATGTCTTCTTCTCCCTCCTCCCAAGAATGAGATATGGCCTGTTTTACAACACTCCTTTGGTAAGTTACTACTGTGTGTGTGTGTGTGTGTGTGTGTGTGTGTGTGGCATAGCCTCTAATATCCGTTTTTATCCATATATACCCCACACACACACTGATTTCCAGTTTGGCTGTAAACATGCAGTTGGGTCAGAATATATATGTGATGTACTCAATCGCCCAACCAGCGCTTATGTTATTTAAATGATAATTCCAAGGAGATTTTTGTGGAGATGATATCATGTAAATGTGTGTTGTCGTAGGGCTGCAGCCTTGAGGTGTGAAATATTGATAGGTTTGCCTCATAGTTGATTGCCCCTGCTGCACGTCATGTTTGTATTCATATGCTCACATTAAGGTGAGCCACCATCCGTCAATGTATGTGAGAGATTCACAGGGCTGAGATGTGCATGGGCTTGTATGATGCCAGAGAGAGGATAGAATATTGCATGTTTGAAATGTGACAGATTCACATTATATTAAACATTAAACATTTTCATTACGTCAGTGAACGTGTGGCTACATTCAAGTCCCTTTCAATTCAGAAAGTAGATTTTTTTAAACAGTAAACACTAAATTTGACAGAGTGATCATATCCAATTGCTCGAAACAGCTTTTGCATTGCTCATGTATTTTTTTCCCCTTTTTTCTGTGGTTTGTTGATATCAGATCTCAGACTGCCACAGTGAAGGGATGTTCAGGGCGTTCTCCCAGCATGTCCTCCATCGACTCAGCATCCCACAGGAGGGACCCAAGGTAGGAAGAAACTGCCAACAGCAAACACACAGACAGACAGACAGACAGACAGGCAGGCTGGTATCAGTCACTTGCCTGTCTCCTGTTCTTTTTCTCGTTTTTCAGGGGCATTTGGCCTGCAGTTAATCTTCACAGCTACATGGAAATGGAAGCCACAATTTATTAAATAATGACACAGACTTCAATATAAATTATTTCTTAGTAGGTTGGATATCACTTTTTGCTCATGTAAAAACTCAGTTTGGAAGAAATTCCATTGCCATGATTGAATTCGGCCCTGTTCTTATAGCGGCTATTGTGTGCCAGCATCTCAAATGGATTAATTCAGTGTCAAATATAGATACTAAATATATGTATATGTTGAGTAATGACTGGGCCCTATCTTAGATACAAAAGGTTTTGTTGAAATGATTAGCCATTATTGCAGTGCTGCACCCTGAATGTATAGATTTTGGTAGAAAAAAATATTTCTTTCCTTGTGCAGTTTCCCTCACAAGTCCAACTCCCAATAACTATGATGATCAGCCAATAACATGTCAAACTGTCAAACATGTCCAACTGTGCACTGGTCCCAGTCCTAGTCAGGTACAGATGTCAACGAATTATTTTCTGTCATGTGAACAACACATCACTGTACTGTTTCTCTATACAGGTCCCTGGTGGTCTAGTGGTTAGGATTCGGTGCTCTCACCGCCGCGGCCCGGGTTCGATTCCCGGTCAGGGAACGTCTCCTTATGTCTAAACAAGGCTCTACCTAGTTTGTCCATTCCAAAGCACTGACACTACAAATTAAATCAGTTGGAAAATTCCAATCAGAAACTACAGGCACTGTCAGATAGGGTGTGGTGTTCATTGAGTGAATCTGTGGGTTCAGCACACATCTGACTGGCAAGTAATGTAAATGAGCACAAAATACTCTGCGTCTCAAACCTGTTGGAAGTGTTTTCAAGGTCTTAAAGCAGCAGTAAGCGAGATTGGCATTTTGGCTAACTTCCTGTCTGCTCTTGCAGTTAGCGCTGCCCACCCTCCTCCCTATGTCCTCACATGAACACGCAGCAGAGAGAGAGAGAGAGTGTGTTTCGGTTAGGGTTACAATATTACTTCTCTTCAGCCGTCTGAATTTGCCATCTTAATTCACTTAGTGTATTTGGTTGTGTTCATGGGAGCACTGGAATTGGTAGCTTCTCCGCCATGGTCAGTTACACTGAAATTCTGCTTCTTGATGGTGAACGTGCACAGAAAACCGCCTCTTTGTGGAGTGGGAAGGATACCAGAAATGTTTACTTTCTGTTTACTGCAATACAAAAAAAGGCTGGTTTTGTACAATTTGGGGAATTCAGATACAGTTAAGATCAATTGCTTCCATATTTTTCTTTCATTCCTTCTGTGTTTGGTTGACAACCCGCCTCAGACCTACTGACTACACGTGGAATTCCTCACAGTAAATTGCGCAAAAGTTCAGCTAGGCTTTGCACGAGCACGCCAAGCTGTACTGTTTGGGTGTTTTGTTTGGCACAGCGCAAATCCAGTGCACTGTGCAACCAGCACATCCCTGTGCAACAGCTTTGTGCAGGTCCCTGGTGGTCTAGTGGTTAGGATTCGGCGCTCTCACCGCCGCGGCCCGGGTTCGATTCCCGGTCAGGGAACGGTTCCTTATGCCTGTGGTGGACTCTAACAACTTTGTACGTACACAAAACACTTGTGGCAGAAATTACTAAGAAGCAAAATACTTCGTTCTACAAAACTTAATCGTCAAGGCTGAGATTGCTCATGAAATTAGCTTAGCTTACATAAATACTGTTTTCATCTGACACTATGAAAGATACAATTGGTACCACAGTCCTGACATCCACAGATCAACAAATCTCGCAATAGAACAGTCACAACCTTACATTCTTTGATCAGGAAGAGGATGTGAGTTTGTTGTACACAGATGAAATGTAGAGCAGCTCAACAGCAGTCGTGGCTGACAGTATTTGAGACATAAGGAGACGTTCCCTGACCGGGAATCGAACCCGGGCCGCGGCGGTGAGAGCGCCGAATCCTAACCACTAGACCACCAGGGACCTGTACAAAGCTTTTGTACAGCAATGTGTTGGTTGCACGGTGCACTGGATTTGTAGTAAACAGAAAGTAAACATTTCTGGTATTCTTCCCACTTTATCCAATCAGGAGAGAGAACTCCACAAAGAGGCGGTCCTCTGTGCACGTTCACCATCAGGAGGCAGAATTTCAGTGTAACTGACCATGGCGGAGAAGCTACCAATTCCAGTGCTCCCATGAACACAACCAAATACACTAAGTGAATTAAGATGGCAAATTCAGATGGCTGAAGAGAAGTAATATTGTAACCCTAACCGAAACACTCTCTCTCTCTCTCTCTGCTGCTGCGTGTTCATGTGAGGACATAGGGAGGAGGGTGGGCAGCGCTAACTGCAAGAGCAGACAGGAAGTTAGCCAAAATGCCAATCTTACTTACTGCTGCTTTAAGACCTTGAAAACACTTCCAACAAAGCCAACAGGTTTGAGACGCAGAGTATTTTGTGCTCATTTATATTACTTGCCAGAACGTTCAGTCAGATGTGTGCTGAACCCATTGATTCACTCAATTAACACTACATCCTATCTGACAGTGCCTGTGGTTTCTGATTAGAATTTTGACCGACTGACTTGATTTATAGTGTCAGTGCTTTTGAATGGACAAACTAGGTAGAGCCTTGTTTAGACATAAGGAGATGTTCCCTGACCGGGAATCGAACCCGGGCCGCGGCGGTGAGAGCGCCGAATCCTAACCACTAGACCACCAGGGAAGATGTCCATTAGCGCAGAGACACTCCTGTCAATTAACAGGGTGACAAATGAAACTTCTGTGAACTAATATACAATTGATCATAATCACTTATTTTGCATGACGATGGTCATATTTCACCTAAGAATTTTCTCATAGCAGCATTAACTTTCAAACAAAAGCAGTATTTTGCAAGCTGGTCAAATAGTGGTCCAGTATGTTACTATTTTGATTCAGATCATGCTGATTCGTCACATTCCTCACATTCCACACTAATATATGTGTCATTACCTATAGAATCAGGAACCAGGAAAGTAGTGCTTCTTAGTAATTTCTGCCACAAGTGTTTTGTGTATGTACAAAGTTGTTGGAGTCCACTGCAGGCATAAGGAACCGTTCCCTGACCGGGAATCGAACCCGGGCCGCGGCGGTGAGAGCGCCGAATCCTAACCACTAGACCACCAGGGAAGATGTGCTTTAGTTCAGAGACACTGCTGTCAGAACAAATGAAACTTCTGTGAACTAATATACAATTGATCATAATCACTTATTTTGTACGACGATGGTCATATTTCACCTAAGAATTTCTCATGTCAGCATTAACTTTCATACAAAAGCAATATGTTTGCAAACTGGTCAAATAGTGGTCGAATAGTGACATTATTTTGATTCAGATCATGCTGATTCCTCACATCCTTATATATTTGTCTCTGCTTAAAAAAATCAGGAACCTTGGCCCAATAGGAGCCATACCAGCACTGACAAAGCTTGTGGCATATCCTGGCCTCTGTCACAACTACAGGGCTCTGGGTTTCTGGTTGGAATATTGTAGCTAACTTAATTTTCATCAGCAATCTCAGCCTTGACAATTCAGTTTTGTGGAAGGAAGTAGTGTGCTTCCTAGTAATTTCTGCCGCAAGTGTTTTGTGTACGTACAAAGTTGTTGGAGTCCACTGCAGGCATAAAGAACCATTCCCTGACCGGGAATCGAACCCGGGCCGCGGCGGTGAGAGCGCCGAATCCTAACCACTAGACCACCAGGGAGCTGTGCGTGATGCAGGAAGATCATTCCTCACCATAGGCACACACTCATCTTCTTTTCTCACATTCATCACTAATATATATGTAACTGCTTAAAGAATCAGGAACCTCGGCCCAATAGGAGCCATACCAGCACTGACAAAGCTTGTGGCATAGGCTGGCCTCTGTCACAACTACAGGGCCCTGGGTTTCTGGTTGGAATATTGCAGCTGGCTTAATTTGCATCAGCAACCTCAGTCTTGACAAAGCTCTGACAATTCAGTTGTGTAGCAGGAAGTTGTGTGCTTCTTAGTAATTTCTGCCACAAGAGTTTTGTGTACGTACAAAGTAGTTAGAGTCCACTGCAGGCATAAGGAACTGTTCCCTGACCGGGAATCGAACCCGGGCCGCGGCGGTGAGAGCGCCGAATCCTAACCACTAGACCACCAGGGAAGATGTGCATTATCTCAGAGACACTGTGGTCAATTAACAGAGTAAAGAAATTGAACATCTGTGAACTGATATACAATTGATCATAATCACTTATTTTGCATGGCGATGGTGATATTTCACCTAAGAATTTTCTCATGTCAGCATTAACTTTCAAACAAAAGCAGTATGTTTGCAAACTGGTCAAATAGTGACATGCTGATTCATCACATTCCTCACTCATATATATGTCTCTTCTTCAGGAACCTTGGCCCAATAGGAGCACTGACAAAGCTGTGACAATTCAGTTTTGTAGAAGGAAGCAGTGTGCTTCTTAGTAATTTTTACCACAAGTGTTTTGTGTATGTACAAAGTTGTTGGAGTCCACCACAGGCATAAAGAACCGTTCCCTGACCGGGAATCGAACCCGGGCCGCGGCGGTGAGAGCGCCGAATCCTAACCACTAGACCACCAGGGAAGATGTGCTGTATTGCACAGACACTGCTGTCAATTAACAGAGTGAACAGATGAATCTTCTGTGAACTAATATACAATTGATCATGATCACTTATTTTGTACGACGATGGTCATATTTCATCTAAGAATTTCTCATGTCAGCATTAACTTTCAAACAAAAGCAGTATGTTTGCAAACTGGTCAAAAAGTGGTCGAATAGTGACATTATTTTGATTCAGATCATGCTGATTCCTCACATTCTTGTATTCCACACTTATATATTTGTCTCTGCTTAAAAAAATCAGGAACTTTGGTCCAATAGGAGCCATACCAGCACTGACAAAGCTTGTGGCATATCCTGGCCTATGTCACAACTACAGGGCCCTGGGTGTCTGGTTGGAATATTGCAGCTGGCTTAGTTTGCATGAGCAATCTCAGCCTTGACAAAGCTCTGACAATTCAGTTGTGTGCTTCTTAGTAATTTCTGCCGCAAGTGTTTTGTGTACGTACAAAGTTGTTGGAGTCCACTGCAGGCATAAAGAACCATTCCCTGACCGGGAATCGAACCCGGGCCGCGGCGGTGAGAGCGCCGAATCCTAACCACTAGACCACCAGGGAAGATGTGCAATATCTCAGAGACACTGTGGTCAATTAACAGAGTGAAGAAATTAAACTTCTGTGAACTGATATACAATTGATCATAATCACTTATTTTGCATGGCGATGGTGATATTTCACCTAAGAATTTTCTCATGTCAGCATTAACTTTCAAACAAAAGCAGTATGTTTGCAAACTGGTCAAATAGTGACATTATTTTGATTCAGATCATGCTGATTCGTCACATTCCTCACTCATATATATGTCTCTTCCTCAGGAACCTTGGCCCAATAGGAGCCGTACCAGCACTGACAAAGCTGTGACGATTCAGTTTTGTAGAAGGAAGTAGTGTGCTTCTTAGTAATTTCTGCCGCAAGTGTTTTGTGTATGTACAGAGTTGTTGGAGTCCACCGTAGGCGTAAGGAACCGTTCCCTGACCGGGAATCGAACCCGGGCCGCGGCGGTGAGAGCGCCGAATCCTAACCACTAGACCACCAGGGAAGATGTGCTTTAGCTCAGAGACACTGCTGTCAATTAACAGAGTGAACAAATGAAACTACTGTGAACTAATATACAATTGATCATGATCACTTATTTTGTACGACGATGGTCATGTTTCACCTAAGAATTTCTTGGTCGAATAGTGACATTTTGATTCAGATCATGCTGATTCCTCACATTCTTGTATTCCACACTAATATATATGTCTCTTCTTAAAAAAATCAGGAACCTTGGCCCAATAGGAGCCATACCAGCACTGACAAAGCTTGTGGCATATGCTGGCCTCTGTCAGAACTACAGGGCCCTGGGTTTCTGGTTGGAATATTGTAGCTGGCTTAGTTTGCATGAGCACTCGCTGCCTTGACAATTCAGTTTTGTAGAAGGAAGTAGTGTGCTTCCTAGTAATTTCTGCCGCAAGTGTTTTGTGTATGTACAAAGTTGTTGGAGTCCACTGCAGGCATAAGGAACCGTTCCCTGACCGGGAATCGAACCCGGGCCGCGGCGGTGAGAGCGCCGAATCCTAACCACTAGACCACCAGGGAGCTGTGTGTGGCACACGAAGATCATTCCTCAGCATGGGCACACACTCATCTTCTTTTCATGTTTATTTACTATTTGTATATAAACAACTCATATATAACATGCTAAATTACAGTCTGATACATAATACAAGGACAGGAGGACTTGTATAGCCTCCAAAGGACAATGAACATTACATTATGGACAATAGACTGCACATATAAGTCTTCAAATATACATTTTGAATCAAAATCACTTTTTGTCGAGAACAAATGTGCAGCAATGACAATAGGTTCATACAGAGTACACACTGGCACATGGCACATGGTTGTCATATTCAATGCAAAAGGATAGGGTAGGACATAGAATGAATAGTGCACCATACATATTAGTCTGAATATGTACATTCAGCGTTTCATCATGCAGTTGCATATATTATGGGTGCAGCTGTAGAGATAGATGGTAGGGACTCTAGCAGTGCCTTGGAGCAGAGTTTCATAAATGCATGAAATAATTTCTATACATCCTGTTATATTTGTGTAGCTTTTATTATTGTTTTCATTCTGCACCTGTTAAATTTGCTTCTTTTTTCTTAGTGCAAAATGACTGTCAGATGCTGTATGGTTTTATTTTTTTTTCTGCTAAGAGAGCAAACTAAAATGACAATACTGAGCCATGATATCCTGTCCTCTCCTGTCTGGGATTTGTAGCTCGTAAGCCAGTAAAGGAGTCATTCATTGATATGGACTGGGACCAGTGCTGTGGTATGAATCTGAATGTGCAGTTCCAAATACAATCTGTTTTTTTCAGACCTACTTGATGCCCTCATGGCCTGTATGTTTGGCTACTGGTGTTGTGTATTTGTTTAATTCCTAGTATGGGCTGGGCTGGACGACAGTGTGTTCCTTGGGTATTACTGGTTCACTTTGATTTAATCACAAAGTCAGGTGCAGGATGTAGGTCTGAATCTGTTTTCTTTTCTTGAACCAACAACAGTATGATTCTTAGAAATTTTGTTCTTGTTCTTCACAGCTAGCAAGTCTTTTGGCGTCAGGTCACTGTGGCAGGAGTTTTCGGTATAAATTAAGAGCCGTATGGTTTTCAACTGCAGTTCTGAGTTTTAAAAAATCAGACAGCGTCCTTCTAAAAACTGAAGGTGTATTTTTTCCACAAAAATGTCATGCATCCACTGTATTTTGTTTACAGCAGTTTCCTTTAACTCCCCTACAGCTCCCTGGTGGTCTAGTGGTTAGGATTCGGCGCTCTCACCGCCGCGGCCTGGGTTCGATTCCCGGTCAGGGAACATCTCCTTATGTCTGCCCTTGACACTTTGTTCATTAAAAACACCTGAAAATCACCCCAACTCCTTCCCTCTGCAAATCTTACCTTCAAACAGCAAAGCTAGAAGATGAGAAATATGTCAGTCCTCTACTGTAAGGCGGGATTTGCAGCATTCTGTGGGAGATACACTGAGCCGTTCCCTCAATGGGAATTGAACCATTCGTGATCTCTACATGAGTTGTGAGACGCTGATGTGAACGAAGATGGACATGAACAATGCATTTCTGTATCTCCACGCCATAAATGCGGTAACAACATGGCTACCTGTAGCAAGCCGACATGTCAGTAAGTGAAAACGCAGAAACCCTGCCAGAGGCTGATGGACAGAGGAAGTAATTGCAAATAGCAGTTGAATTCTCTGTAGAAATAGCCCCACATCAGCATTAACAATGTGAGAGAGGGTTGATTTTACTATTACTATTAGTATTAGTATCACATAGCACCAAATCCTAACCACAAGACTATCTAATCTAATTTGTCATATTAACCTCAAGTATTCCAACAACTAATTAGTCTATTCACCTTGTCATATGTTCACACATGACATGTCATTTTTTGGCCTTGCTACTACTACCAGTACAAGGGCAGTTACAGCATACAGCACTTATGCACTTACGCAGAATTTATAAACTGATTTGCAAAAATCTTCGCACAATATGAGATTTTTACATTGCTCTAATCCTGCAGCTATCTGGAGACCTTATTGAGGCCTCAGTGCTACATCATCATGACTTTATTGAACGCAGCTTTCGTAAAGAGTAAAGAGTCAAGCTGCAGAGATGAAAATGTTGAATCCTAACCACTAGACTCAGAGGGAGCTGTATACTGAGAATCTGCCCAGGAATGCATAGGGTTAATTTGCATAGTTTACTGGCTTCACACAAGTCACACAGTCATGCCCCACCTCCCTCTCCATCTCCTAGGCCTATAACTCTGCTCACAGGTGTTTTATGATCCCACATTTGAAGCACTTGACTCTATCTTTACGACCAGCAAAGCCCGATAACTTCTTCCTTCCTGCGGATCTGTTCATTGGGTATTCATTGCTGTCTTTGGAAATATGCTAAGAGGCTTTTCAGTGAGACGTGGGGCTTCCAGCGATAGCAGGCCGGCGACTAAATGAGAGGTCTTCTCGGCCCTGACCCTCTCCCCGGCTCCTCCTTTCATCCCTAGATTAATGGCGCAGGCAGACACTCACACTGCCGCTCTCTTCCATTGTGCCCTGTTCATCTCCCTATCTCCCCCTCTCCATAATTTGCTCTGGTCTGAGTCACAGAATTGTGTCTTTTCAATGCTTGTTTTTTTTGTTTTTTTTTAACTACAAGGGAAATTAGGTCTGTGCTGAATACATTATGGTCACCGCTTGTAGTAAGGTATTGTAGTTTTGCTGATTTATTGTGTACAGCAGCTTGCACAGGTTGTGGGTTGTTGTCATTGTCATCTCTTCGATTTTAGCATAGTGAGGTTATGATCCTTATTGTTTACTCCCATATGTCACCACAAATTTTTTTTGGCACAAATTGTGACGCCTCAATAAAGTTTAGGAACTTTTTCAGACACAAGGTGGCAGTAGAGGAGTGCGCATTATGGGAGTGCATCTTTGCTCACACTGTAGAAACTCCACTAAGGGCATATCAGATTAGAAAACCTTCTTTGATGACATTTCTTAAATTTATTTATCGTTTTTAAATCCCATTATAGTCAGCTTATCCTTTCCCATGGTTCCTTTCTGTGCCGTGTAGTATATCTTTGCTGTAGAGGCACTGTAGTTATTGTGAATGAGCATGTTTTCGCAGCCACCTATTTTCTCTGTCCTTGGCTGATTGATTATTGGGTGCATTGCTGTTTTCAGGAGGGGCGTGTTCGTGTCACCCTGCTGGCTCGCAGCACAGAATACAGAAGGATATTAAACCAAGTGGAGGTGAGTCTAACACTACCCTCCTTCTCTCTCTATCTTTCTCTCTGTCTGTCTCTTTTCCTCTTACACCCCCTTAGCCGTGGGATTTCCACTTTATTCATTTGTTTTTCTTCCCCTCTTCTCCATACTCCCTCTCATCCTTCCCCCACCTTTCTCTCTCTCTCACTCTTTCCTCAGTCCCTTGCCCTCTCCTTCTTACCATTGATTTACTGCCTGCCTTTCTTAAGTGCCTATTTAAAATCTTATTTGCTATAAACAGTAGGAGTAAAAAAGGCTTGTGATTTATATGGCCGGTGCCTATATTTGTTTGCTCTCTCATTGATCAGAGAATACATCCCACTTGTTCTTACAGCTGGTAAATGCCCTCAAGACCGTGCCTTTACTGGAGGTCAATGTGGTGGACTACAAATACAAGTGAGTTATAGAGTGCTTACCGCATCACTACAGGAGCTATGCCGTGCAGATTAAAGCCCCCTTCCAGTGATTTCATGACCTCAGTCCTTCTCAAAACTCTCCCTTAAACAGTTCAGTGATGTATGATGATCTCCACCAATGACTTTCTCAATCAGAATGAGTCTCGCCTGCGCAAGAGGTGCAACCATACCCCTTCCAGAGATTTCATACACGACTTGCGCATGCCTTATTTATGTGGCGCTGGGTGTATGGTATATTCCAGTTTCCCAGGAGGAAGTGCACATGAACTCCCCACCGAATCGGGTAAATCAGGATTCTAGATGTAACACAAATTGGCCTAGCGGTGTGGTGTTTCAAAAGGGCTGCCCAAAGCACAGAGTTTAATGCGAATGATAATAAATTTGATCTGAGAATACCTCAGTTAGCCACAGCTGAAATTTTAAAATGTAAAGTCAAAAAACCCACGCTGGTTGGGGAAAGCTAGCCTTGTTGCAGTTAGCCTAACAAGCTAATAACAACAAGTTTTCTGCTTCTGATTTCCGAAACACACAAATGCAACTTTGCAAACTCATACATGGAAGTTTTCAAACCATCCCATGAATCCAATGAGGACATGAAAGCAGCATGTATCATCTATTATTAGTTTACATGTTAAAAAGGGCGTAGCAACTAATTACAGACAGCTGGCGCAACCAATAAAAGCCATGATTAACCTGCTGTACATGTGAGACTCACTGATTGGTGAGATAATCATACATCATACATACTTTCTTAGTTGAACTGTTTCAGGATGGATTTTGATCATGAAATCACTGCAGGATGCTTTTAGGTCATGGACAGTTTAAGTATAATGTATATGTTCTTTATGTTTTTTAAAATAGTGTAACAGTTACAGTATACAGTGAACCAGTCTTAGGATGATTGCTGTGTGCCTCCCTGTCTATTTTTAGGGATGTCCCATTCCTAGAGCAGCTGAAGATCACCCACAACTCTGACATCTTCATAGGGATGCACGGGGCGGGCCTTACACACCTGCTCTTCCTCCCTGACTGGGCCGTCATTTTTGAGCTGTGAGTGACACTGCTTGTCAGCCTCTCGGTGTGCATCTGTATGTGTGTGAAAGAGAAAGAGAGAGGCGGTGAAAGAGAGACAGAGAGAGCGATGGGCTTGGCAGCATGCTGTGCCCCAATACCTCTCAGGCACTTGGTTTATGACTGTGAAATACTGCCTAATTAACCAGGCATTCATCACACCTGGCTACCCCGGGTAGGGGAAGTAATTGGTGTGTGTGTGTGTGTTTGTGTGTGTGTGCGCACACAGGTGTTTGCACCCGTATTTCTGCATGTGCATTTTTGTGAGTGACAAAGAGAGAGAAAGAGAGAAGCATTTTATGTGCACACTGCAGAGTAAAAGAGAAAGAAAGAGCAAGAAAGAGAAAGTGACTCAGACCTAGGAGAGAGAGAGAGAGAGAGAGAGAGAGAGAGAGGGAGGGAGAGAGAGAGAGAGATAAAGTGTCTGCATCTGTCCCTCCCAGATATAATTGTCAGGATGAGAGCTGCTATCGAGATTTGGCTCGGCTGCGGGGCATCCGATACGTGACTTGGCAGAAAATGGACAAAGTGCTCCCACAGGACAAGGTAGGGGAAACTCCCGCACCAGCCATTATCTCCCCAGCACCTCAGCTTCAGCTTTCTCACTTCATCTCAGTTATCTCACAAAAAACAAAAAAACAAAAAACAAACACACACTCACACATACACACACTTACATGCACACTTGTAAATTACGTGGCTATGCAATTATAGACCCACAAGACCACAATCAAACACATTTCTGCTTCATCACTGATGTTATCGCTTTATCTCGATGTTAAGAACAATCAAAACCTGAGAGACAGCCTCACAACACACAAATACACACACACACACACACGCTCCTGTTACTTGACTTTGTGTCTCCTGTGTTTTAAAAGTTTCTAAGCCAGTTTATGTGCATTCCTCCCTTCCTCTCACCATTTTTCACAGGGTCACCACCCCACCCTCGGGGACCACCCGAAATTTACCAACTATTCCTTTGAGGTGGAGGAGTTCATGCGCCTGGTGCTGGAGGCGGCCGATTATGTCACACACCATCCGAAATGGCAGCCTCGTACCCTTCACGATGAGCTCTAGAGGCTCCGGGAGAAGGGGGCGTTGAACTGTAGAGGAACTTTTAACACTCGGCTGAAACGCAGCCGTCTGCAAACACGAACGCGGCATGATCAAAAGACACTTTGACACTGAAGTGATGTGATGTTTTGAGTTTTATTCATTTTAAGTGGACCTCGGCGGTCCCCTTTGCCCGACTGCTGTCTACTCACACTGTTTTGACAGGCCCGGATGAGTGAAAGCAGGATGGCGGACACCTCGGGTTTGAATCGCTTCCACCGGTTCCATTAGTGTCAGATCGGTTAAAGAACGAGGTGTGTGCAGTTGAAGCATCTGGAGAGCAATGAGATGCGTCCTATGTTTCTTCATTACCTCCGCTGCGTCTACTTCATTCCACGCAGACAAAGTTAGCTAATGAGCAGCTGTTACGGCGTCCCTTCACATGCAACATCTTGTCACATTTGATCAGTGTCACCTTGATGCGAGCCTCTTCAGAGCTGTTGACAATCACATTGGGGTTTGTGAGCACATTCAGCCTGAACCAGACACCTATGACATGCATTACTTATATACTTATACATTTAGTTCCAGGCAAAGGGTTTGATTGCAGTTCACGGGCATGTAGTTTGTGAAACCCATGATGTTTAAGGCTGCACACATCACAGGCAAAACTGCAAAACATGAGGCAAGAGAACATAATTGAGACACTCCTAGTGCCAAGGGACGCTTTGTAATAGGTCCATGTTTGTGTGGGTGTGTGTATTTCTGTGTGTCATTGTCCTCATGCATTATCCAGTATTTGTTCAACACTCCATGGTGAGATCTAACAATGTTCAGCGATGTTCGTGGTCATTAATGATCATGAACACAAAGATCCTTTTGTTAGCTTCATCAGGCTATTAATAAGATCGGCCAGGCTTGTCACATTTACCACATTACAGCTTCACTCGCAGTTTACAAGATGTTCTTTAACACTTTTACACACTTCATGGTCAACACCTGAATGCATGTCTTGTTGAAATGCTAATCATCTGATAAATGCTCACGTCTATTTTATCAAGGAAATGCGTAAACTCCAAGGGACCTCACCAGTCAAAGGAAATGCTATCTCCGTATAGCCTAATGATGATGCTACCAGCTATCACCTTTTCAAAAGCCTTTTGAATGCCTGTGCTTTTTATACTGTAAATTGGTCTGAAAGGGAATAAGCACAAATTGCATGCAGTCTGATGCAATGCACAGGGGTGTGCTAAGAGATCAGAAGATCATTTTCTTGTTTCTTGGCCTCTTCTCAAGCTTGATGTTTTATTTATCAATGGAACTAAGTTGAACTGAGTCAGACCTTTTTGGTCAGTGTATTGCTAGACTTGTGGGTGATTTCGTATTCAAAAGCCATGTAATATTTTGAAATAAATAATTCCAAAAATGCTGAAGCCAGTCTTCATGTCTCTATTTGCCATATTAGGCATCAGGAATCCGATTCATCTTAATTTTAATCAATCATCTTTTGAAGTCTGACCTTGGAGGGGAAAAACTGGAGCCTCTGTCTCGCCAGTTCTTGCTGATGCCAGACAGCTCTTTGCTGTGGGTTTCATTATTTTAGTGAGTTCAGGTCTGAAGAGGGAAAGGGCTCTCCGCGAAAGGGCACTAGTTCAGTTTTTACTGTCACCGTAATAAATCTGGGTGACCTCAAAAACCAACTCTGAGTTAACAATGACGCGTCATGGCCACTGGATGGCAGTGCAACACCACACATGAGGCAAAATCAGAGACGCGTCGTGCGATCTCTGATGCATTCGTGCCCTGAGACATTCGATGTAAAGAGTGAGAGAATAATTTATACTCAGCTGTGTCCAGCGGGTCATAGGATGACAGATCCTGATTATACTGTTTGCCCAATACACCAGGTTTCATGTCAGCAGTCGTGCCCCTGCCTGCTCTTTGCGGATGTTGTGGCTGAACTTTCTGAGTATTGACAGACACCGGGCCTGTCTGGGATGGACACTATTTATGGCCCTGCTCGGGTTACTGCCAGTGACCTCGTAAAGAAATGAAGAATCTCTATGCAGGGGGATCAAAAGCAGAGAAACCAAGATGTCTGTTCTCATTAACCTTCATGGCGGCTCCAAATCGATGACCAAGCCCTATTTTTCAGCGCAAAGGTCTCTGCTGAAGCTATGACCAAAAATGGACCGCTGAGAGGAAGCGAGGACGGCATGGCATAGCAACATACGCACACC
>OMLF01043300.1:0-12764 GCA_900302615.1 Holocentrus rufus | reverse complement strand
AGGCCACCTGCCACTCACACACACACACACGCGCGCGCACACACACACACACACACACACACACACACACACACTTCATTGTAAATCCTATTACCATCACAAGAAATAGAAGTGGTCCCGCTGATTTTGCTGATTGGAGTCTCAGTGGATTTGTACCGTCTGCTAAATGCTAGCACTCACAATAAGTGACGCTGACGTTTAATCTGAGGAACAGAGGAAGTCAAGGAGGCGTCAACACACCTTTTCACCATGCCACCCCCTAAAAAAATTAATAACTCAAAAATATCATACCTTCAAAGCACCTATCTCCCAACTCTTTCACTTTCTTAATTTTTGAATGCATCTGTGGTTGAAACAGGATACTGTGGTTGGACATAAAGTGTGAACCAGTTGAATAGTAGACAGAGAGGGGGAAGCATTTTTAGTATATATAAATAGGACTATATGATGTCATTCAAAAAATTGGTTAAATTAGCAGGTTAAAATATGTGCCGTTTAGTTGTAGTTCCTCACTTGAGCCAAGGAAGAGGACAGTCTTAACATAAGCTGCTGAATCAACAAGTGTCAGCCTGGTGTTCATGTTGGAGAATCCCCTGAAGACTCAGGCAGGATGTCAGCGAGTGAAAGTAAAGCAGAAAAGCAGAGAAAATGCAGAGCAAGCAGGAGAGGAAACTCACTTTTGTCCAACGGCTGCAGTGACTGGTAAAGTCCCAGAACTCCCCAGTCACTTTCAATATTTTACCGGCCGACAAGCTTTTACAGTAGAGAAGATCCTCCCGTTGATGGCTGTAAAGTCTAAATTTCATATCCTATTAGCTGCACTCCAGAGCTGTTTTTTTAAAAGGATGAATTGTTTTCTCCCTAGCCTTATTAGCAGTTTATAGTAATATT
The DNA here is from genome assembly GCA_900302615.1 of Holocentrus rufus. Taxonomy (NCBI): domain Eukaryota; kingdom Metazoa; phylum Chordata; class Actinopteri; order Holocentriformes; family Holocentridae; genus Holocentrus; species Holocentrus rufus. The sequence continues at coordinate 11,873 of OMLF01043300.1, read as the reverse complement.
TTCAGGGTAGAACAGGCAGAGGAGAGCAGTTTCAGTGCTGTTTTCAATACAAAGTTTGGAGCAGATAGTATGTGGCTGCAATAGTCAGGGGTCTTCACCTGTACATCATCTCTGGGCACATTATAGAGTGTGTAAATGAAGCGAATCACCTTGACAATTTCGGTGCAGAAGAAGACCTAGAAAATCTCTCACATCCAGTTTTAAAGATGTGTGGTGAAACGTTAGAGTAGGGCTGCATGTTTATGAAAAAAATTATAATCCTGATAATTTTGATGAATATCTGATTGTGATTATTAATGTCAGCAGTCATGCAAGTTAAAGGAGATATTTTTCTATTGCTGATATGCCAACTGTTTTGATGTACCAACTGAGGAAACTAAAACTGTGATATGCAGTTGCGTGTGAGCTCCGGTGCTGCAGGCCGAGTCCCTCCTGCACCTGCAGCCCTGTGTCTTCAGCATGGGGATTAGATGGAAATAGAAATGGCACGGTCTTCTGTCAGGCCAGCAAAGTGAATTAGTAGGTCACAGGTTAATGAGGGAGGCTGTGAAGCGATGCCAGTCCCTGTCATGATAGGCCTTTCAGCCGGTCTGATGCTTCACCGGACCGCTGCACTGTGACACCCACCACACAGAACATGCTTAGCCTATTTACAGTTACTGTGAGAAAACATAGGCGTGAACCAATAAAGCAGGGCTGAAGCATAGACGTCAGAAAGAGAAGGAGAAGGATAAAACTTGTCAAAACGGTTATTATAATGTCATCTCATAACAGTACAAACAACAATGAAGAGTTTTATTTCAAAATGAGATATCTGCGATTGGAAAAACTTACTATGTGGAAATGAGTCCTGGTGTGAAAGTAAAGCATAATACGGGTTAAGTTATGAGTCATCTTATGACATTTTTAGGGTAAGAACAACCTCTCTTTTCAAATATTGACTGAGTTGCAAGTTCCATATACTTCCCAAAATGGATATCTGGTGGTTTTGTAATCAAATACTTTAACTGACAGACGGTTTCAAACTGTCAGCCATCAGGGTTAGTCCAGACTATAAAGAGAACAATATATCTTTCTTTGCTATGTATTATTTCATGAATATATTTGCCTGGAGTGTTGCTTGTCGCTCCGTCTCCCAAAGGAGTGAACAGAGTGAACGCATTATAACTGAACTGTTTGATCAGCTGTGAAGAGGGCATCAGAATGATCCGACGTGGCTCTTCGCTCAGTGTGGTGATCCTACATATCTGATAGATTTGGTGAGATTTCCCTCAGGGCCGGTTACCGCCTGCCTGGCATGGTAATCCATAGGGATTTTACCCCTCCAGTCACCTTATCAGAAATAATCCTGGTGGAGTTAGCCTAAGACCCAATCGCAGGCCTTGATTAAGCTAATGCACTATTGAAGCTAAATGGAGATGGCATAGCAAAATTCAGTAATAGCCGCCTAGCCCAGATTTGTGGCTTTAGCTTCCACTTTATACTGACAGCACTTGTGAAGCATTATTTGTGACCCATTAGTGTGTGGTTTCAAATAAAGATATATCATAGTGCTTCTTTCTGCAGCATGGACGACCTATTTTGAAGACTTTACCTCTTTAGAAGTGGCTTAGTTTTGAGTTCAGCCGCAGTCGTGGTCTTCTGGAGCTCAAAGGGTAGAGCATGGCACTAAAAGGGGCCACCCTTGTTATAAATATGTGCACTCATGGTATAAAAGCATCCCCTAAATGGCTCACAGTATGTTATCTTAGACTGATTATGGAGTTTTCAGACACACTGGGGTAAAGAATAGCCTCTCTAAATCTGTCTCTGTATTTCGAATCATACTCCCTGCAAATATGCCCTCCAAACAGACCCGTGAGTTTTTTTCTGACTGTCTGATCGGCCACATCCTCTACGTAGACTTGGCAATGAAAATGAGTTATTGTGGGATTGGTACAGTGCCCAGCTAACAGCAGTGGCACTGGGCTGAAAGTGACCCTAAACTCCGACTTCTCATATGAAACTAATATACGTCAGTTATTGTGTGTGTGTGTGTGCGCTCTTGTTTTTATTAGAAAGTGATGCAGAAAGACAGATTTCTGTTACTGTGTTTAAATTGTCCAGATAAGTTATAATCATTATGTCTTAAAGGCGAAGACCCCATTGGAATGACACACGGGTGACTTAGTGGCTTTGTAATATCCTTGCTCTTTATGTAAATCTGGATGAACCCTCCCCTCTCAGCCTCTAATCCCAATCCCCCGCCCCCCTCAACCCTCCCTCACCCACAATTACCAGTGTATTTTTCCGACGAGGCCCAGCCAGACTGAACCACTTTCTTCGAGACCACCATCTGCGTTCTTGCTCAGTTGGGGTTAAAAATCCTTCTAGACCATTTTGTTTTGGGTGGCCTGGGATATTTTGAGGATGTTAATTTGAAGGAAGGCCAGAGCGTGCGGTCTAGACAACATGTTATCTTATTATTCTACTCCAGTCTGCTCAGAGGAATGTTGTCTGGTTTGTCAAATTTGACCGCAGAGTATTGATTAAATATTTTGAAGAGGTCGTAGAAGCTGCATATGAGAAGGTGCTTGCAGGTTGTGGATACTGTGTTCTGGTGTTTGATGCACTGCACTGACAGTCAAAGATAAAAACTTTAAACTCAGATTTAATATCTCGGACTGGTCCCATTTTAACAAAACCTGTAGAAATGACACATTTTGCATATTTTTGGGACTCGAAAGGCTGCGACACCCGTCTGGTTTTGATGCATCTTGTTGAGGATTCCATTATTTGTGGGGGACGCCATGTTTATTAGTTTGCTGTTTACATGTGAGGCATTTAGCTCATACGCTGATCTAGACTGAGTTATACTGCTGCACTAGTTGTATGAGCTTCAGTTCCCAGATGACTACATGCAACTCACACGGAGTGCTAATGTCTTTACATCATTGTTGTAAGAATAGTGCTGGATATAGCTAAGATATTGTGTACCTGATTATATCAGGGCTATGCATAGCAGGGAACAGTGTATATAGTCTGTGTGTGTTTTTTTTTTTTTTTTTTTAGAGAGCCAATTTTAAACTGAGCCAGCGAGCCAAGATTAAAAACCCCTAAGGCTGCGGCTAGCATGAGTTGCAACATGGTACAATCCCATTGCCTTTGTATCAAAATAGCCCATGCTGAGGCACAGAGGCAGCCTGAGGCGATGTATGACAGCAACTCTCATCATGCACTGGCACACTCCTGCCCACTGGCAAAACATCTGTATAGTAAATTTAATGAAAAGACTTTGGGAATTTGTCCTGGCGTCTCAATTTGCTTTTTCTCATTTGGCTCCAGACCATTTTCACCAATTATTTCAAAAAAACGTAGTCAACTTCTCTCTTAAAGATAGATAGATAGATAGAATACTTTATTGTCATTGTAACTTCAATACAACGAAATTTGATGGTGGTCAACTTTTTGTCTTCATGGCATGCTGCCTGGTTTCACTTGAGCAATGTTCCTCTTTGTACTCTTTGAGTTACATTAAAAAAAAATCTTCAAAGTTGCTCAAGGTGTGCTGCAGCCCCGCCTCATGTTTTAGGAGTGTGTGACCTCAGCAGGAAAATATGTGTGTGATTTGAGTAATCTTCTCCGCTCAGAAGCAACATGCCTCAGTTGCTGCTAGACTTGCTGTCACTGTTATTATGTTAGCAGGAGAGAGGGAGGGAAACAAAGAGGGAGAAAGACAGATAAAGAGGAGGAAGGAGATCATGTGAGTGACATTGCTGCCTCCCTTCCTTCTCTCTAATCTTATGTTCAGCTCAGCCACCTCTTGTCTGCGCAGCCTTTGAAGAGGATTACAGCTCTGTCGTCTGTATCTTATTCATTTGTCCTGATTGGGATACGGGAAAATTGGAATATGGATTAAAAAAACAACAGCATTCTTTGTGTCTTTGTTTTTAATTTGTGTTTTAAAGGGTTAGAAAATGAAGAAGCATACCTGAATCATTATAAACTCTATACCAACTCTTAAGGTGATAAGCTGTAACATTCTTGTTTGTTTTTTGGTGACATCTTTGGTGCAAAGCAGTCATGACTGTTTTGTTTTTGTGCTGCGTGTCAGAGTTCACCTGTCAATCAAACAGTTGGTGGGACGGTGACGTCTTTTTGTGTTGGTGGAGGCGCTCTTTTCTTTGTTCAGCCATGTTGGTTATTGCTGCTCATGCTAACGACCCACTTCGTCTTTTATTTATTCCAAACAAATTTATTGTGAGGGGACAGATTGTACAACAGATTGTGTTCATTATTTGTAATCCCTTGTTTTTAAAATACAGTTTTAGTATTTGAAAAGCCGGCGATGGGAAAATTACCCACAAAAATTGAAATTGTGCCGTGTTCTTTCCTGGTGTGTTAATACAAACTGCCATTAGAAACATTTTTAGGGGAAACTTTGACACACTTTGCTTTAGAGCAGCAAATGCAAAAGCTTTCATGAAGTGGGCTTTGGTTGAATCATGTCATGTCAAGCAGAAATAGAACTAAAATTAAAATTAATTTATATGGAAATGTCCTTCATTATTACTTTACATAAACCCCTTGTGTCTCTTCTCTTCAGCTTTGCCCAGGAAGTCATGCTGGTAGATATCTTCCTGTTGCGGTGAGCTGCCTGGTGGACAGTCAGAGGCATCATGGCGGACCTGCCCATCGCCCCGGGCGAGGTGTACATCGAGGTGGAGTACGACTACGAGTACAAGGCCAAAGACCGCCTCATCACCATCCGCCAGGGCGAATGCTACATGCTGGTCAAGAAAACCAATGAGGACTGGTGGCAAGTGAGGAAGGAGGAGGGGACCAAAGCGTTCTACGTGCCGGCGCAGTATGTCAGAGAAGTCCGCAAAGCCCTCATGCCGCCGCCAAAAGCCATCCATCATCCCCCCGCTACAGGAGGCAGCGCACACCCACAACCTGGCGGCGCCATCTGGGTAAAACCTAGCACTCTGGAGCTGGACCGCCCCAGCGAAAACCTCCACAGACACGAGTCCAGCTATCGGCGCTCGCCCTCCTCGCCCTCCACCTCCTCCGGACACGTCAGCCCACCCAGCCAGCGCAAGGACGCCAACCACCACCACCACGTCCCCGGCAGCCCCACCGACCACGACCGAGCGCTGGCCGAGATCCTCGTCCACGGCGGGAGCCAGAAGAGCGGGTGCAACTCGCTGCCCCGCACCCGTGCCCGGTCCCCGGACCTGGTCAGGGCGCCCCTGGACGTGGACAGCACCCAACACTGTGACTCGGCCGGGGAGAGTTTGGAGAGACGCACCAACGACTCCGAGTCTGGAGACGAGCTGAGCAGCAGCTCCACTGAGCACCTCCAGGTAAAGACGGACACGTTTAAATGTTACGTGTTGCTGCTGTGGGATGTTTTGTAGATGTGAAGCGTGGGGGTCGTTTTTGTTTTTAGGACGCAGGTTTGCTTTGGGCCCCTTCCAGGATCAGCTGCAGTGGGAGTTGCGAATTCTGATAACAAACCCCTGCTCGCTCTCTGTAGCAGCAGAGTCAGGTTTCTGCTGCACCCTGGTTTAAAAGCACGAGGGATAGTTCCATTACAGCTTGACACTGGATTTGTAACCTCAGGCTTTGTGCAGAAAATGTCTGCAAAGGCTTTATTCATTCTCCTCCATGCCACTCATTTAAATCTATTCAGTATTTCCCTTTTCACATATTCAGCACCCTTGATCTGACCTTTCGCCCCGCTGAATAACTTTCTGTTCCTTTTGAACGAGGCAGCGATGCTTCACCCCAGGCCTAAAGAGCAGCCAGCGAAGCCTCAGCCAGAGATCCTCAGTGAGTCTGGGTTAAGCGTTGAAGCGTTGGCTTGGCTGCTGGGGGTGTTTGTTCCTGAGATCATTAGCCTGGTCTGCCGCTGAACAAAGGCCAGTGACAGAATAGAAAATAGGTCAGTGTGGCGCTGCCGCTGGGTCCCGACCCCTTAGTTTGTTTGCCTGTGGGAGAGAGGGGATAGGAGCGGTATTTGTGGTCAATTACATTAGTGTAGTCACAACTTTGAAACATTTTTATAAAAACATGCTGCTGGCATTAGCATAGCAACAAAAAACATCAAGTGTTGCTTAGTATTTTTTTGTCTGTGAATGGTTGACCCCGTGCAACCATAAGTGCAAGCAAAGCCATTTTTCTTCCTCATACTATGTCCTTTGATCCTTGGATTTATTTTACTTCCTTATTTCACCAGTGGGACCAGTTCTTTCTGCCAGTTTAGGTGGACTGGGATTCAGTTCAGCACATGATGGATGTTGGATATTGTTGTCATGTTCTCTGATTGTTGCAGTCCAAGTCCAAGAGCCAGACTCTTGACAGCTCTATTTCAGTTCTTATTCTTTTTCTTTTAACTCTGACAGTCTGACAGTCTATTCACCTTCTGGAGGTGATGTTGAAATGCAGTTTTATCTTACAAAACATTTGCTGAAAGCACCAAATGTTTATACGATTTTACATTAAATACAATGTTATCAAAGTGCTGTCAAAAGTTTTCGTGGAATTACCAATATGGATAGGACGGCCTATTCATGACAATACAGGTGTTAGAAGACCAGATTTAACCTCATATCCACTGTTTGAACAAATATAGAAGAAATTGAAAAGAACGGTTTGGGAATCACACTTTCATTACACCTTTATTGCCTTTTCAAAGCACCCAGAACTGAATTAACATTACCAGGGCTGCTGCTCTGTGGCTTTATTTGTTGTACAGTGTTGTGTCCACATCAACACTCCAGCAGATTTCAACGCAGTGCATTGCATAGTGAAAGGCAACCAATGACTCAGTATGACATGATTGTTAAAGTTTATCTTTAGCAAAGGTGAGCACATACAATTTCAAAAGTTCATGTATGAAAACAGGCCGGTCCACAGTGGAGTTCCTTCCTTCCTGGCTGTTCCAGATGCCATTGAAATGGGCAGGAGAAAGGTCAGAGCAGTCCAGCCTGTTGGGGTTACAACCTGCTGAGCTTTGTCTACAACCAAACACCATGTTGTTCTCACTCACTGGGCTGTGTGATCTGAAGATCTGAAGTGCAAATATATTACAACACGTATATTTTCTTTGCCTTTTTTTAGCCTGAGCTGCACAATCCATATCTCATTTGTCTCGAGGCTTTTTAAAAAAAATCTGTTTCCTGTTTCCCTCTTTCACTTTTCCCATTCATGAGTGAAGTCATTTCAGTGGGTGAAAGCAGGAAGGGATCAATGCTTTCACTTGGATTTACCTAATCTGCCTGGCCCAGTGAGAGTAGGTGCTAACATGCTTTGTGATCATTGTGCTCTACATTTGTGCAGTTGCATTTAGAAGTCAGTTAATTGATGACTTGTTAACACAGTCCTGTGTTCTTGTAGCTGTGGTCAGGTTAATCCATAGTTCTGCACGCTTCATGTGAGCAGGCAGGTGGGCGTGTCCTGTGCAGGCCTGCTGGAGTGAAACTCTCCAGTTTCAGTGGGTTGGATGTTTGTTTTTCCTCTGCTCTGACACCACGCCGCAGGTGACAGCAGCTCAGGTGTCAATCAGGACTTCCTGCTACACACAGACTCCGCCCCTTCCCTCTGTCTCCTTTCCTTTCTCTCCTCCTATCCTTTCTGTTTCTCTTCTTCCCTTTTCCTGCATTTACAAAGAGAAGAGAAAGGACAGAACGAGTGCTAAAGACAAAGAAGGATGAGTGAAGATAAAACCATGGCGGTGATGTAAATGCAGGGAGTCGGGGCTGTGTGTGTTTGTGTTTGCAGCTCCCAGGCATTGTTCCTCAGTGCCAGCTGGCTCATCCAGCTCCTTTTAGATAAGCCACTCAGTCAGCCTGTGATGAGTGTGTTTGCAGAGCTGCCTGCGTCGGGCCAAGCTGGCTTCTCTTATCTGCTGTACTGGAGCTGAGACTGGGACCTACTTTGTCGCTACTTTTGTGACTAGCCTCCTCTCAACAGCTCCCACCGTCCCATCATCCCCCCCACTCTCCTTTTTGTGGGGGTGGATATGTTTACTTAAGTTTCTTCGTTCGTCCATCGCATGCAATATCTCAGACACTGCTGATCATTTTGATCAAACTTGGGAATTTTGCATCTCCTTACAGCTGCATCATGCACAGGGAATGTCCTCTTGTTTTGTTAACCCATGTTTATCAAATTATGGTTAACTGATCATGCAGCTGCCCAGTGTAACCACATGCTTCTGTTTCCTCCTCTGCTGGGGAATTTTGAGGCTAAATGTTTTGTTTAAGGGTAGCAGGGAGGGGAACTCTTGGTGGGACATTTTCCCCGCTTAAATTGTCCCAGGTGAACCAGACATGGTGAAAGAAAAACCTCCTACCTTTGGGACACAAGCTCCATTCTCTGAACTTTATTCTATTAGTTTTTCATAAACTCCTGTGCCATTGATTCTTATATGAAAAAGTAGAAGATATCAATTCAGATATCAGAGGGTACTTTCATGTGTGTGTCTTAAAGCCCCTGGCCATGGTGGATTGGTCATTGTATCCAGTGAAGCAGACGCTTCCCCCCCAGCCAGGGAATTTAATGGCTGTCAAGGTATCAGTGTGTTTTAATTTTCTGCTTCACTGCGCTGCCTTATCCATTCTCCTTTTCATCCTCCCTCTTCCTTCAGGCTCATCGTATTCCAATAATACTTGTGATAAACCCTGGCAGTGTGCTCAGTTCGCCATATGTGCTCTAAAATTATTTGTGAGGACCTGATGTAATCGGTTTGGGAAATTAACAGCAAACGCGAGCCGGGTTCTGACAAATTCTGGCTGGCAAGTTTGTCTTCTCTAGGAAAAAGGTTAGAATGACTAGCCTGCAGGTCTGAGGATTGATCTCAGCAGGAGCATTGCAGCCTATCGCTGTGTTTCCCCGAGAAAAGACACCCGACCCCGACATGTTCACTCAGTAAGGATCACTCTGGATGAGAGCATCGGCTAAATGACTGAACTTTGTAATCCATCAGTCACTGTCATCTCAAGGTTTCCAGATATACTGAATCTGTCCTGCTGAATTCCAGGGAAATGTGTATAAAATGATGCACAGGACATGTAGATATTTTCTATTTGATGTAATGCTGCAGCCATAAAACAATGGAATCCAAAGTTTGAATATTTCACTCAATATAGGTTTGATGGAGCCTCAAAGAAGCTTCAACTAGCAACAATATGGATGTGACATTGTCTGACAATATGTCTAACTTTGAAGTTACTTAAGGGGAATTTGAGGGAAAATCAGATAGTAAGGGGTTAACACGTTACCATCTTTTATTGAAATTACTGACAAGCACAACTGAGTCGGTGAGAGCTTGTAAATGTCGGTATCCATAAATTCTGGATTAGCCACCCAGGCCTAATTTGTTGTATCAAATGCATAGAGATTAGCCCGCATTAGGCTCTGAACCAGAATGAATTTATTCACCAAGGAGAACAAATGCAAGCTACAATAAATTTAATTTCTTGGTGACAATGGTGCACAGATCACAATATGGTTAATACATGATGCACAAGGGAACGACATGTCCTCACGTACATTGTGAGGCAGTGCAGACCCATCCTGTGTAAGGGTAAAACTATTTGAAGCATCATAGAGCCAGTCCTCCAGCTTGATGTTGGGGTGATTTGATTGCCCCTGTCAGCACTATAGATTGGCTCTAGCTTTCCCCCGCCTCCTCTCTCCTCTCTCCTCTCTGTCTCATCCAGCCCTGCTGTGACCTTCATTAACCTGAGGCTGTTTTTCTGCTAACACCGTGACTCAGCAGGAACGTCTCTCTCACTCTCCATCTCTCTCTTTTTCGCCTGGTCTCTGCCTTTCTTGTAATGATCTGTCACATTTTCACATAAATGTCCATTTTGCTTCTCACCGTTACAAATTCATATCGCACCGTCGCAAAATGCTTTTACATTTGCTTATCCAAACATTTGGTATCTGGTCGATCTTCCTTGAGAAAAATCCTCTGCTGCACAGGAAGTGATGCGTTTTACACGTCCAGTTTATTTGGAATAAACAAAAGAAGAAAGACGGGGTAGTTAGCCTGAGACGTGATAACCATCATGGCTGAACAGACAAAGACAAGAGAATCTAAAACTCCATCAACAGGAAATCCAAGTCCCGCCCACGCTGTTTGATTGACAGGTGACAGGTGAGGCAGTGCAGAAAGACCACAGTGATGAACGATGAAATTAAAAATGAGGATTACCGTTTTAAATCTTCTGTTGAGTTTGAAAATGTTTTTTGCTGCACTGCAATCAGAAATCAGACATGAAAATCTTTATTCTTTACAGGACAAGAGTTTTTTAATTTTCTCATTTGTCTCAGAGGTGAAATTGGTGTTACATTTCAACGTGACTGGCATTAAATAGGACTTAGATGAAACTTGCCCTTGTACTTTCCCTCTCTCTCTCTCTCTCTTCCTCCTTCTCTCCAATTATCATGTAAATAACATCCAATCAACCTCCCCCTCCCCCCTCATCACTCCTCATGGTGGCTGTAATCAACTGAAACCTCAAATGACTCAGCAGGAAGATTGATTGGAGGAAGCACTTCCTGATTTGTTTGATTACCCAGCGTGTGGGAAGGTTTGCTTGCATGTGTGTGTGTGTGTGTGTGTTTTATTGCACTGTTATCTCACTCTTCATGTATCGTCACTGTCACACCTTTTATTTTACCTTGCATTGTTGAACACACCCATGCACACGCACATTAGTAGTAACACACACTCACTGTAATTCATGGATTCAGTCATTTAATATACTCTCACACAGGCAGTCATACACTCTTATCAGTGAGTGCACCCATTTGAGCTCAGTTAGGCAAATACATACCAGTATGTCCACAAAACACACACACACACACACACACCCAGACTGAGGGATCTGTGAGTGAGAGCCAGGCCATCTGCAGTGTTATTAATTCTCTTTCCCTGTCTTATTTAATAGGCTTATTATATCACATGTTGGCAGGGGGCCATATGGGGAATTCTCTATGACATCCACTCACTGCAGGAGTTATGCACCGCAGGGTTATATGCACACTTATCCAGGGTGTCCCGAGTGTCGTCATGCCAAGGACCCCCAAATAATTACACATAAAACCCTTTTTTTAGCCTTTGTCCAAAGAAACCCCCGTGAGATACGGTTTTAGTTTTGAAGTGCATAAATGTCCATATTGTTGGTGGTGTGATAATCACAGGATATGTAATACTCTTTTCTCTGCTGAATCCTATTACTTTTACTGCTGCAATGATCCAGTTTTCCCTCAAGGATCAATAAAGTTCCATCTTCTCTTACTCATTCACTTTCCCTGTCCAGGATTTTGTGGATTTGAACCAGCAACCTTCCGGCCAACAGCCTGCTTCTCTTGCATGCGCGGCCCCGATGATCCGTGCACTCACTGTTTATGTCCTGTATTGGTGAAGTGTCATCATGTCAGAATCAATTTAAACCAAGTGAAAAGCTGTGAGGATCCCATCACGTTGTGTTAAGTGATCGTTTAATGGCTCTGTCTCCTCTCAGGAAGCAGCGAAGTATCAGTGGAGTGTTGTAGACTGCAGCAGCATCGGTTTATGTGCTCACTGTCTCCGCTGTGAAGCAGCCCTGAGGGGTTTATAGTACTGTTCTGCACTGTTTTCATCCTGGGACACACACACATACTCATACACACACACATGCACACACACACACACACCCTCTCTCACCTCTCCAGGCTGTCAGGCAGCTAACCCACTCCTCTGCTGAGTGTTTGTCTCTTGTGTAACAGAGCAGAGGTTAGGCCAGGCTCAGCAGTTGCTCATCACTCCTTCACTTCTTTCTCTCTCTCTCTCTCTCTCTCTCCCTCCTTCCTTAAATCTCCCTGCTTTCACCCCCCCC
>OMLF01043291.1:28760-44057 GCA_900302615.1 Holocentrus rufus | reverse complement strand
GTACGACACACACACACACACACACACACACACACACACAGGGTTCCTACACACTGTTTTGACTTCCCTGACTAAGAAACCACTATGAAACTGACTGACTATGAAAGGCAGTGACTGATTTGAATGTGCATATGTGGTCTGTCTACCACTATCACATGTTGTTAGGAAATTATTTAAAAATCCTCCAAAGTTACTTGATTTGCCACTAGATGGCCATTAAACACCAGAACAACTGAACAAAGTACAAGTTTACCAGACATTTCAAAACTTTTTGAACATGTATAATTTTTCAAAACTTTTCTAATTTTCAGAGTCAACACAAATAGAATAAATAATAGAATAGAATAAAAAGTACACACACACACACACACAGACCTGTGTATTAAAGGCCTCCTCAGAAAGTGCACTGAGTTTCTCCCCAAACGAAGCCAAGAACTCCTCAATCTTTAACTCCACCACCTCCGTACTGAGGGAGAAAAGTTCAGAGGAGGCAAGAGGTGAGACAGCTTATATTATGTAAGACATATTTGATTCCTTCACTCATTTATCAGTTTAATTCAATTCTGTTTCCGAGAACCAATAGATGAATCGCTGCTTAGGTTTGGGTGAACAGTAAGATAAATGACACCCTGGTTCTGGGTGAGCGGTTAGATAAACTGTACCTGGGTTTTGTGCAAATGAAACGTTACGATCGTGCGGCGGACTCACTTGAACTTGGTGGCCTGCGTTTCCACGGTGACAGAGAAGCCCAGAACCCCTGAGGTGTTTCTGCAGGTGGGGTAGACATGGTACCTGCAGAGGGAGGCAGACAGACAGAGAGACAGAGAGATGAATGAACAAAAAGAGATGAAAAGACAAAGTTAGAGAGAGATAATTTATCAATCAATCAGTGTGGAGAATCTCTGTGTTCTTTAGACGAAGGTGCATGACGTTTTCTGAATTTGGTAAATGTCATGTGATGTCACTCTCCTACCCTGAACTTGTTTTTCTATTTTGCACCATCTAATAAAAACAAAAAATCCGTTAAAAGGGGGGGAAAAAATAGCACTATTTAAATGCTTGTCAGCTGTTAATTTAACAAATAATATAATAAATCAAATGACTAATAGCAGATTATGATTAAATCCTTCAAAACTATTACAAAAGTACGCTCAGCAAAGCCGACTACGCTGCGGGAAATAATTAAGGTCGCTCAAAAGACCAACAAATCAACGTCCAACACACATTATGCAAACATGAAATAAATCAATCCAAAAATTAAAATGACACCGCATAACTTATCAGGAAACCAGAGAATGAGAATTGCAACTGCAAACTCAATTGCAATTGAAAGGGGGAAAAAAAAAGCAACGCCAGTCTCTTAGCAACACCGGCAGTTGCAGATGCTTGTCCTTCTGGCAAGCATAATAATATTCGACATAAAAGAAAAGAGACAGCCAGCCAGACAGATCCTCTCACCCCAGAGTCTCTTTGGTCCTGAGGAAGTCGAAGCAGGGCTCCTCCATGTGCATCTGTAAGACAACAACGCCTCAGTCAGGGATGGAGGGACGGATGACTGGACTGACAAGAGGGATGAAGAGACGGGTGCAGGAGAGGAAGACAAACACTTCAGTACTCACCACCAGCAGCTCCATCAGCGTGTGCTCCCTCAGGTTTTTAGGGCCCGACTAGGAAACAAAGAAAAATAAGGCAGGGTGACGATTAGAAAAAACAGTGCACAAAAGGAACGAGGGATGCTGAGTGAGATGTTAATGATGATGAAATGGATCCATCTGTGCGCGTACCTGGTAGTAAACAGTGACCTCGGAGTTGGCGTCTCCCTTATTGAGCGATTTGACTTTGCAGATGTGGTGTTTTTGAGGGAGCTCCACCACTCTGAACATCACCGGCACCTCTTCTGGCAGCTTGGAGAACTGCAGCTTACTGCCAGAGGAGGAGGAAGGAAGGAGGGAAGGAGGGAAGGGAGAGGGGGAGAAGGAAGAAAAAGGAAAAAAGGGAAGCAGGAGGAGGAGAAGGTGGGAAAGAAGTAATGGGTTGAACAAATTAGTGTGCACAGGGGCAAACACATCTAGTCAACTGCACGTGTAGGACTGGTGTTGTCATAAGGGAGAACAAAGTACATCCAGATGAGTGGCTGACTTACTCTGTGACATACTGCAGGAACTGCACAGATTCCTGTGGAGAAAATGCAGGAAAGGATAATGAGCAGGTGGAGTTAAAGGGATAAAGGGAGAGGGTGCATGTGTGTGTGTGTGTGTGTGTGTGGTTGGTAAGACACAGAGATAAAGAACAGGAGAAAGAGAGAGAGGAGAGGCAATCAGTGACAGAGGGACAATTTTAAAGTGAACTCCATAAAATGATACAAGCACAGACATGAGACGTTATCTGATTCAATGAAGAATAATTCCATTTTCTATTAAAGTTTTAGCACATGCAGTGCACTGCATGCATACTTTACACTATGACCAACAATTTTCAAAGCACACAGGATTCAGCAAACTATTGTCTTGTCTAGTCTTTATAATCGGAAGGAAGAATCATCAATCATAAACGGAAGGTAACCATGGAGACAACAATTTGGTGTAATATAATTTTGTTCAGAAATAACAGTGATAATATATATATATAGTTATGATTGCTTGTGTCACTATTTCTAAGAAATGTAGACATAGATAAAGATTATAAAATTTGACTGAAGTGTTAAAACTGGAGGAAATGTGACCCGGGGAAAACACCAGGAGAGGGACATTAAAACTGGGAAACTCTCCTGGGAAAATTGTGAAAGTTTACAAGTGTGGTTCACATGCAGGTGGGAAATTCTGCCATCTGAGACTTGTAAGTCTACAGTGAAACAGCACTGCATTTGTGTGCCACTTTGGCAGAAAATCAAACCCAGAAGACAGATGCTGAGCAAAGAAGGTCTTGATGAAAAGGATGAAGGGGATTCAGCTGCTTCTTTCTTGTAAAAAAAGTTAAAAAGTTAGTCTGGCTACCGAGTAGGAAATTAATTTTTTTCTGGCTTGGAAGTCCCGGACTCCCACCAGCACATGGATGCATCTGCAGAACTGCAGACTTTTCAGATCAAGGGGTGCAACAATAAAGTAACAAATATAATTTATGGCAGGATGTTCACTGTGATGGATTACGATTTCAAACAAGTTTCAAATCTCTCTTAAGTTGATTTTCCTTCTGTAATTAAATGAAAGAAAATGAATGGCTCCCTGACATGCTGGAATAAACGTATTCAAAAACCCAGTATGAAAAATGAGCAGTAGAAATGTAAAGCATGCATACGGTGTAACACATGGGCTAAAACATGAACAGACACTGGACTTTATCTCATCCTTCCTCCGTCCACTCACAGCGTTGGTGAAGTTGCCCTGCACCAGGCCCTCGGCGTACAGCTGCGCCTTGAAGGTCCTGCTGAACTCCATCAGCTCCTCCACAGTCAGTCCTGCTGTCAGAGCCTGGTACTTCTCCACCATGGACCAGCGAGAGTGCTCCAAGATCAGCAGACGCACGTCCCTGAGACAGAAAAAGGGGAAGAACAACAAGAACAGAGAAACAAGTGCATAAGCCATTTATTAGGTATGCAGTTTCTTGTGCAGCCACACTTTCCGCCACTAGAAGGCATTGTGCACTTGGTGATGTGACAGACAGTCAGGTGTTTTAAGGTCAGACATGATAGGAGGTTAAACAGTCAGGGTAAGCTGGAGGGAGCACACAGTTTTTGCCATATGCTCCGCAAACATATATCTAGTGGACGACCGAGTCATTCTGAATATATTAGGATTCTTTTACCACTGTCATCTCGACACAATAATAAACTTTATTGTAAACACTGCAAATAATAAATCACCGCAATAAACGGGAACACCGAGAACACTCTCTCCAACTATGCGGGTGGCTAATTAGAATATTGGTATTCATTGCGGCGCTGAGTACAACAAGCATGTAATTTTGATCGCATTTGCTGCACCACTACACGTCAAAACAAAACATTAGAAGACAAATGACTCACTTGCCAAGTTTCTCCGGTTTAATTAGGATGTTGAAATAGGTTTTCTTGAGCTGCTCTGAGAACATGCTAAAGACATCAGGGGAGGCAGAGAAGTCTGCCAGGTAGTCGATGATCAGGTGGAGCAGCAACTAGAGGGAGAGGAATGAGGAGACAGAGACAGGCAGACAGATAGAAAAGACAGAGTGACGCCATTATCACCTTCGCATATGCAAATGACGCAAATCAATCTGTCTGAGTGTGTTTGGCTCTACAGCATATGTGTGACTTAGTATGTGCCCAGAGGTGTAATGATCGATATATCAATTCAATGATCAACAATCCAACATATTGATGCAAGTGAAAAAATCAATTCATATCATCATTTTAAAGATACGCCTTTATTTTGAAATTTGCATGGCACGTCTGTGTGCTGTGTCATCATTTCCGTCCAAACGCAGCTCTGTCCTAAACTTTCAAACAGAGCTGCACCAGGCAGACAACGGCAAGCAGCCAAGAAAAAGATAATGAGGATATTTACTCTCCTCTCGGGAATAAATCTGCATATCATATCGATCGCTAAATTTAATCGAATCAAAATCGTATTGTGGCAGTCTTAGTGACATCAGTAAATATTGCAGCATTGTCCAGAGAATCTATATATTGTGATGAAGGTTGGGATTTACATCCTTAATATGCATGGATTTGTGATACTTGCATGAATTAGTTGTATCCATATTTGTGTTAAGTAGTTTGGTCTTAATTTCTAAAGATCCCTTAACTTACAGGCAGTTTGTGGTTGAATCCCTTAACCTTGATGACCAGGCCGTGCTCGCCGGCCACCAGTTTATACTCCAGCTGGGCCACGTCGGCCTCGTAGGCCGGCTCTGCTAGGTTGTGGCCCAGGATGTTCACCAGCAAGTCAAACAACACCACACTGAGAGGGGAGAGAGGGGGAGAAAGGGGTGAGAGAAGGGTGAGACGGAAAAGGAAAGATGGGTGGTGCAAGGAGAGTCCGGAGGTACAGAGAAAGAAAGGGGAGGAAGAAGTAAAGCAGGGGAGCCCAGATGGAACGGTGAGCGAGAGGAGTGGGGGAGGAAAAAGAGGGGGATTAATCAGAACAATAGAAAGGTGTAAGGAAGGGAGGAACAGATGGGGAAGGACAGTATGGAGGCAGGAGGCAGAAATACAAGCAGGGAGGGAGAGAGAGGATGAGAGGAAAAAGAGGGAGGATTGAAGTGATGAAAGGGGAATGGGGCGGGAGAGGGAGGGAGAGAGGACAGACGAAAGGATGAGAATTATGAGTGTTACAGCAGAAAATGAATAAAGTTTTCATCCGGCCGCATTTGAGTCTGAACTTACTTCTTAGCACACTGCTGGATTACAGGAGATATGATGTGGAACCTGACGTAGGCTGCCGCAGGGAGCAAACAAACAAACAGGTGTCAGGACTAATGAAGACAGGTGTCCTTTTGGAAACATCTTGCATGCAGAATTGATGCACACAGTACACACACACACACACGCATCTTACCTTTAGGGATTTTGAACTTGTTGTCCTTCTTGTACCAGAGGCAGCCTCTGTCGCTGTTGGCTATCCTGACAGGGAACTCAGTGTCTGGGCAGTCAGAGGGCTTCAGGGTGAAGTCGGTGGCTGAATAAACACACATTATGAAAGAAAATTTCATCATTCTACTCCGTAAAATTCGAATTAAGAATGTCATTTTCAACATGCAAAGCTACAAAGGAATGGAATAATCTCCTATTTGGTTTAAATGTCTGCACAGACTCTCATGCTTTCTCCCATGAGGCTAAAAAAGATTGTGCAAAATGAGACATCTTCCCATTAATTTGCACAATTTTTAGCAAAACAGTTCTATCTTTGTGTGTATGTGTGTGCATGTGTGTGTAAGGGAGAGAGCAAGCTTTGTGGATGGGGAAGGAAAGGGGGTGAAGGTCTCATTTGCAATTTGCAATTTGTCTTTTTTGCATCATATGTTTATATTGTAATATATTAATTTATTGTGTATCTTTGTATTTTAGAACTTTTTATACCTACCTGCCCTGGTAGTGCAGATGCAATTAGCTATTTAGCTACATCTGGTTGAGTATATCTCTAAATTTAATGTGTTTTTAGGTGGTCATTGATGAAATAAACTTACTACTGCTACTACTAATAATGATGTCTCAGTGCATCTAGTTTAGGACAAGATGAAGTTACTTGTCAACGCAACAATGGAGATCTGTTGCACCTCAGAAATAATACAGGCACTCTGAGGCCAATAAGTACCGAGATGCATCGTCCCTCTGGGTTTAATAAAAAATGGAGTGGTCGTGTAGCAGTTATTCCTTTTGAAGTTTGAAATTTTAACCTTTAATTATAGCACCCTCATCAGTCCAATCATCACAATATTTTTGAAAGCCAAAACACGGTGCCAAAATGTGCTTCCCTCCGAGTTTTTTCCACAGTGCCTGACAGATTAAGACTGAGTTTAAAATCTTGACCTTCAACCACAGCACCTCCACCAGGTCAGCCAGTGTAATATTTTTAAATCCAGGAGCACAGTGCCAAAAAATGTCATCGCTGCAAGTTTTGTCAAAATTGGAGCAGTGGCGTCCAGGATATGAATGGATGGCTGGGCAAAGAGAGTGCATAATATAAAATCAAATACTTGGATCGCTCCTTGTTCATAATGACCTCATCGGCCATTTTTCTTATGCAAAAAAGAAATGTGTGCAAAAAAAATTTTTGGCCCACAGTGGAAAAGTTGGTTGTTCGCTCACCGATGAACTTGTTCTCTGCAGGGAGGT
Organism: Holocentrus rufus; assembly: GCA_900302615.1. Taxonomy (NCBI): domain Eukaryota; kingdom Metazoa; phylum Chordata; class Actinopteri; order Holocentriformes; family Holocentridae; genus Holocentrus; species Holocentrus rufus. The sequence goes on along the minus strand of OMLF01043291.1, from coordinate 37,249 downwards.
GCAGGTCGTTGTTGGGCTCCAGGCTCCCTGTCCAGCGCTCCCTCCACTCCTGTTGGATTTCTGCTTGAGGGGAGAAAAACTGTCAGTACACACCAGTGTGTCTACTGAAAAAAAAAAAAACAACCCAAAATAGACGAGCTGCCAAACCAATAGGATTAGTGCCAATTCAATTTCAAGTCAATAAATTTGGGAGTTAGATTTTCTTTGGGAATAACATAATAAATATTTTGCCAAAACGAGGTTCTATTATCCAGTCTAAAAGAAGGAAATGACTGAGAATGCGAATGAGATTCATCATTATTTTTTTATTTGCAAATCGGATTTCGGTTTTTAACTGAGTAAATGGAGAATGAATTCTGTCCAAACTCTGCACCACACCAAAAAGAAAATAATTATATTGGTTATGGAAATGTTTAATCCAGTGGTTCAGATCAAAAGGTTGAACTTTAAAGCTTAAATTTTGATTCTCCGCCTCTGGCAGTGGGAAGTATCTGTAAATGTTGCACGAGCCCAGTGGTTTTCAAAGTGGGGTCTGGGGACTCCCGTGGTGCCCTAAAGGGCTTCCAAGGGTTCTCAGCAAAATGAGAAAACCGTTTAATTTCACTATAATATATTACACTAAAAATTGTCACTTTACAAAATAAAAAAAGCATGTATGAGTGATTATTTTAACATTATATTTCAATCTCACCACTTTAAATCTATTTGTCAATGACATCTATTTAATACAAACCAAAATATCTTTTCATATCAAAGTCCCTGGGGCAAAACCACTTCAAATGAGGGTCCGCCGCTTAATGAAAGTCAACTTGCAGGCCCAGAATATGAAAAGGTTCGGTCTCAATTCTGTCCTGCCCCATTTAAAATAGAGAAATAAATGGTATCATCTCTACTGCTGGATGTCTGCATTGTAGGAGGATAACTATCAGCACACAAGGAGAAAAAGACAATGTATTCACTGAATGTCTACACTGGGGGAGGGAGCTGTTTCACTGACAGTAAACACACACACACACACACACACACACAGACACACACATACACACCCTCCACACTGTATTGTGTGCCAAACCACTTCTCCCGGAGGGGACACTGGCCCTCATGTTCTGGTGACAGCAGCATCAGGTTGGCTTTCTCTGGGGTGAGGAGGGACAGAGCCGCACTGATCACCTACACACACACACAGCAAGAAGAGACAAGGTTAATACACCCACACTTATACAAGCAGACATGCCTTTTCAGCGGTGGTGAAAAGCTAAATTATTTTCCCACCGGGGCCCATGCAGGTTTTTTTTTTTGGCATTGTGCATTGCGTTTGCAACAGTTCAACTTTGTTCCAAAGTTATGAATTACTCATGCGAGTACAATGTAGGCTGTCAGTCACAGCAAAAGAGGGACAAACTGAACAGCAGTTACTGTCATGCACAAACATTATGCAAAGCCACAATACAAACTGTGAAGAGTTTTGTTCCACCATGATATCCACCAGTCAAAGAAACAACAACTCCAGCAAAATTATCGCTGGCACAAAAGAAAAATCCTTCTGCGTGTTAACATTTAAGATATTTTCTATTTTAAGGCCTGGGACTACAAAGCGCTAACTTATTTAGAATGGAATCGTGTCTATTTTTGAACTATTAAGTGATGAAGCTGCAGTAACTTTTTTTTAATTATTATTGATTTAAATCTAAAAAAAGGATATATAGCATTTTGGAATGAAAGCCTTCAGTTGAGCTGCTCACCTCAGGATTGAACTCAAACATCAGCTGATCTCCTGTCAGGAAGTCTTCTTTAGGGAACAGCTGCATGTTCTCACAAATGTCTTCTACGTACTCTATCGGGTCAGTCTGACCGAGAGGAACGCACAAACACACAATTACAACGTTATCATTCATTCAAAAAGCATCAGCCTGTTATTCTGATGAAACATGGCAGCGCATTAATGTGCAGATTCATACCTGCTCCTGATAATGAAATTCGTTGGCCTCAATCTTCTGAATCTCTTCATATATTCTGAAGGGGTACATGGACAGACAGATTTATTAATTTTATTTAAACCAGAGGAAGTTGTCACAGAGGCAACATGAGACACAATTAAGAAAACAACAAAATAATATAATAAAGCAAATATATGGATAAATAAATATACTATATTTGTTGCTGTATTGCCCAATGCAATCATCTGAGTTATATCAACATGTAATACTTTATTCACTACCATCTTCACCCCACAGGATACTAGAAAACCATACAGACAGAATATAGAGGTTGTGTGTGAGACAGGACCTTTGCTGTGGTCCAAGGGTCTGCAGCATCTTCAGGTACTGAAACACCAGGTGAGTCACCTGTAGAGGACGACGGACACACAGAGGTTGGACCTAAACACTTAAAAAGGCGCTAACGAATTAGCATAAACAAACAAGACTCTACCAGTCTCTACATGTATTTTGCTTTGTGTGCCACTGGGTCGAATTTCTGGGATATTTGTTAAATTGCTTTACAGCACAACGGGAAATTGCTTTATGGCACACAATGGAAAGGAGGATGCTGTCCTTCCAGTGCAAGCTGAGCAAGCACCAACATCTTCTTTGAGGTAGGAAGCAAGTGGTTTTTGGGAAATGTCTTAACTGTGAGAAACACCAGCACTAATAATACCACAGGTGTGAGATAAAGGCTATAAATAAAAAATGTTATTTTTTGCCTTGACTTTCTTCTTTAAAAAACTTAAACCCTCACTGGACGTATCTCACTCAGATCAGTTCTTATTCTGTAACAGACAGCCATGTTTGTAAAAACTGACACAGCTTTACCACCACAGACTAACAGAAATACAAATTAGATTTGGCTCTCTGTGATCTGAAACTGTTCAGATGTTAAACTTTGAGCTAGAGATGGATATGTGCCCCACTATTACGGTTTTCATGTTTTTCTCCGCTCAGCCCTGCCTCTCGGTGTTTATCTGCACCCAAAATAAGAAAAGATCAAAGGAAGAGGAATGGGGCAAAAAAAGGGGTGGAGGGGGGTGAAGTGTTTTCTGTGCCTGGTAGAAGTTCTGGAAGCCTTCGTCCGTGAGGGTGATGGAGACGGAGAAGATGGAGTAGGTCGTGTTCTGGTCGAAACCGGTTTCACTGTTGCCTCCAAACAGGGCCAGGGCCCAGCACCTTCAGACACACACACACACACACATCAAAAAAACAAACAGACTGCTGGTAAAAGTGCAAAAATGCATATAAACAATCCGGCCTGCCTGAACTCATTTGAAAGCAGCCACTCACCCGCCTCAGCAATTTGTCTCAAATGAGAATTGAGCCTGCGTACACACTCAGATTTCACTGCCGTCATCAACAATTGAAAAACAGCACACTCAGTCAGTAGATAGGAATATTCTATCAAACATCCAAGTGGCGTTGCTAGGTGGCGAGGGGGACTATCCGATGGGCTCTTGGTATTGTGGGATTATGGCGAATCACTTTGCCACTTAGCAACAAGAGGCAGAAACGCTCTCATAAATCCATATCCAGAGACAAAAATGTGTGAATCACATCGTCAAGTGGGCAGGTAAAGTGTTTGGTTTGAAGATTGGACCGAACACTCAGGGCTCCCTCTGAGCCTATGAAAGCTCATGTATAACCACCCAGATGAAGACCTTTTAATTGGGTTTTGGAGTGCCCTCAAATCTGAAAAAAAAATCAAATAAAACAGGGCCGAGCCAAGAACACTCACTTCTTTCTGAGCATTGAGAGGATGCTTCCTGTGCCTTCATGGCCAATCAGCCACGAGATGTAGTGGAGAGGCTTCACTCTGAAAAGACGAGAGAAAGACACGAAGAAGAAGAGGGGGAAAAAAAATTGATGCAATTTCTCTACAGTCAGGGGAAAGCAAAGCATGGCCTGTTATGGGTGGTCTAATTTTGCATTTATGTGGAGAGGCTTCGCTCTGAAAAGAGGAGAGTCGGACATGAAAAAGATAAACAACAGGAAAAAAAAAAAATGATGCAATCCCTCCACAGTCAGAGGAAAGCATGGTCTGTTATGGGTGGTCTAATGCTGCATTTATATGAAATGGCTGCGGTCTGAAAAGAAGACAGGAATATGAAAAAAAAAAGAAACAAATAATTTGATGCAATTCCTCTGCACTCAAAGGAAAGCGCGGTCTGCCCTGTGTTCATGTGTTCGCTTCTGGCTGTGTTTGTGTCGCTCACCTGTAGTGCTTCTCCTGAGGCGGGAGGGCCCAGGTGATCGTCAAAGCGTGGACTTTCCTTACCGGAACGACTGCAGACGGAGCGAGGCAGACAAAGGGAGGGGAGCAGGAAGACAGATAAACAACTTTAACGACAGCGTATAGACGGCTGTTATCTCAGCTTGACCAGAACGTGACAGGAAGTGCGCGGCGTTTTCAGAGAGAGATGGAGACGTACCTCTGTACAGCTTGTTGAAGGCTTGCGTGTCAAAAGGATCCTGCATGTCGGAGAAGTCCGGCTTGGCCAGGGCACTGTCACCGCAGACACAAGTGATGACATAATAGGATAATTGCATCAGAAAATATGCAACAATGCCATTTTGTCGCCAAGTATGAGACGCCGTGCCACATGCCGGTTTCTATTCTGCTGCTTGTTCTGCCAAAATTGTAAAAATCTCATTTCCCATGTTTCTCTGTTTGTGAAATCCGGATACAACAGTGATGGCACGCTGTGATTATTCTTCAACGGGGGATGGTTTGCAAAGTTGCAAGTAGAAGGTTTTCCCAAAAGGAATACGGCTGCCGTCCAGTGAAAACCTCGTATGTCTAAAATGTCAACTTTTCAACTTTTTTTTTTTTGAGTTCATCCAAAGGGGGTGTGACAAGGTTTTATGAGGGATTACAAGGTTTTGTTTAAGGGTTACAAGGTTTTTGCAGGACAACAGCGATATGCGTGCTCAGCCTGTATACACAGAAATTACTCATAAGCCAATGGAAGCGGAGCTTGTTAAAGAAGCACTAATGGGAATTTGACGATGGGAGAAATGAGCTATTTCAGGTGCACGGTGTTGAGCAAAGTAGTTAAGAGCTTCAAAGGGGGGGAGAAAGTAGAAGATTAAGGTTTGACATTTAAATTTCAGCAAAAAATCTCAAGCGTATTCATACTCATTCCATAACACACCAGTGTATCTCATCACTCTGACTGAAGAGCGCTCTCCTCCATTACTCACTTGTTGGGCACCTTGCTGAAGATCTCTCTCACCCACTCCTCCAGAGTGTCCAGCTTTTCTAAAGGGCAGAGGAAGTGAAGGATGAAAAATTAGTATTCCGGGGTGTCTCATTAATCCTGAGTGAAAAGTTATAATTCTGGGTTCTGTGAACTATTAAGTGCACTGAAGACTACTTGCTTTGAAGCGGCTGTAATGTGGACTGAAACAGTAATTTTGCTTCCATGCGGCCCTTAAGGGGGTTTCCGTAAAAAGTTTTAAGTAAGGCTGGGCAAAATATCGATATCATATCAATGTCATGATACGAAACTATATATTGACTGGGATTTTGGATATTGTAATATCATGATATGGCATAAGTATCGTTTTTTTTTTGGTTTTAAAAGCTGCATTATTATAAAAGGATGTAATTTTCTGAACTTATTAATCTTGCTGTTCTAAATAGTTGCCTGTACCTGCTTGGTCGTCATATCCACATGGTGAATTACTGTTTAAAAAATCTCTATTCAGTCAAACATATCGTGATATTTAATTTTGTCCAGCCCCATTTAGAAGATCAAGGTAGAATCGCATTTCTTAAATCTTCTCTGTGATACAAGAAAAGCCCAAACTATAGATAAATTTCCACAAGATTCATCTCCACTTTCTGCTCTTTCATCAGCATCTCATCCCTCCACTGTAATACTGCTTCTATACAAATGTTACACTCATTGCAGTGTGTTCACTGATTACTCTGACATTTCAAAATATCAATACATTTGCTTTACTTTAAAAAAAGTTGCAGCAGGGATAATTAGAGACTCTGGAAGTGCTTTTACGCATTACACAGGAAATTCAGCAGTATCATGTGTACAAATTCATCAGTGCAAGTACCAATAGTTGGTATAATTTTCCCTCTATTGCAGATGGAAAAAAAACAAACACAGTAACTTGATCCCTCATTGATTATCTACAGTTTACACATGTACTGGCTGAATGTGGATGCAGTGGATGCGGCACAGACTTGAGGGCCCTTGTTTTACAATAAAGGGGAGAGATTTTGTCTGACCTTTGGACTGCACAGCCAGAGTCATGTAGTGAGCAGAGTAGTGTCTCTTCCAGAAGGCGCGTAGCCGCTTGTAGACATTGATCTTCTTCTGCCTTGGCTCCTGCTTCAGCGTCTGGGCATTCCCTGGTGTTGTCACAAGCGTGCAATCAATTTATTACAGCCAAAAAGACTGTAGCATAACAGATGTAAGGATATCAACAAGAAAAGAAACTTGGCTTCAGTCTCAGCGCTCCTATTTGTTATTGCTGAACAGACCCCAAGGAGGCCTACTGTGTATTATCTGTCCCAGTGGTTGTGTTTGCCCACTCACCCCAGCAGAACTTGCCCATAGGGTGTCCAGGTTTGGCCAGACTGCCAAACAGCATCTCCTTCCTGTGGGAGTCTGACGGCTTAGCCAGCTGGTACTCTGACAGAGACAAGGAGAAGCAGAGAAGACGGGAGTGGGTAGACAGAGGCGGCGAGTGATGGCGTGCAAAAGAGCTGTGCGAGGCAAACATAGCAATGCAGCAGAGAGAGCCGGAGCACGAGCCCAAAGGATGAAAATTAAAGCTAAAATGCAGGATTTCCCCAGTTTCTCCACTTTGGCTCTCTGTCTCTCTGTCTCTCTCTCTCTCTCTCTCTTTTCTCTCTGGCAGCAAGATGCATCTGAAATTCTGTTCCACTAGCACAGTGTTTCTAAGTGGGGTCCAGGGACCACCAGAGGTCATTAAGGGGCTTCCAGGGGGTCCTCGGCAACGTGAGGAATAGTTTAATTTCACTATAATTATTCGGGTACACAAACAGCATGAGTCATTATTTTAACATTATATTTTAATCTCACCAAATTGAGTCTATTTGTCAGCATTCAAGTATGACATCTAACCTAGTGATAGACTAATTATAGACTAATATATTTTTTGTGATTTTAATTTTCACTTAATTTTATTGTTTGATACATTTGTCGACTGAAAATAATAAGAATGTAGATCTATTAAAGAAAAGAAGATTTTTTGTGTCTCATTTATTACAAAATTGTATTGCAATTTAATATGGAACACAAACTAAAATATCTTTTAATATCAGGGTTCCTACGGCAAAATCACCTCAAATGAAGGTTTGTACCTTAATGAAAGTCAACTTGGGGAAAAAAAAAAAAACTGATCTATTTCCTGTAACGCCCGGCCAAGACTCACCGCTGTCAACAGCCTCCACCTCCCTATCGATGGCGTCTCGGATCATCAGGGGGCAGATGAAGAACTGAGCCCACCTGGGAGGGGGGAATAAGCAGCAGATCAGGGGCCACATACAAACAGACAGACAGACAGAGACAAACAACACGACCTCACAGCTGATTCAGCCTGTTACTGTCCGAAAACAAAGTGACGGTTCATGAGAGGCTGGTCGGTGACTGATCTGCTCTCTTTTCGGTGTTAAACCTCTCCAATTGACTTCCACCATCCAACGCAAGAGCCGGATGTTGCAGAGGAATACTTCAATGGAGGACTCTTCTTCGAGTGCCACAGGTTGGTCGGTATGTAATGACTGTTTAAGCGTATGGGTTGAGCAGGGAACAAGTGAGCACGCGGCTAGAGTGTTTTTTTTTTTTTTTACTGTTTTTTTCCCCACTTGGCCCTGTCTCTTTGTGTGAATCTATAAAACATCAGATGACTCTCTGAAGCATAAGCCCCTCCTTTAGAACGACTGCCTCTAAAACAAAAACCTCTGATCCTTCCGCACCTGTCAAGGGCCTCTTTGAAGCGTTTCCTCTGGATGTCAAACTGGAAGATGGTCCTCTCACAGTCTGTGGAGGCATTGTCACTCCCGCCATGCTTCTTTAGGAAGGCATCAAAGCCGTTCTCCGAGGGGTACTTCTCGCTGCCCATGAACACCACTGGGAACAACAAAAAAAAAAAAACAACAGGGAGGAAAAAAGGAGAAGAGAAGAGAGGAGAAGAGAAGAAAAACAACTGTAAACAGTGAAATTAAAGGAAAAATCCACCCCAAAACACCATCTTGCTCAGAAACAGCTACTGGTTATATATCTTGCAGTTCTAAACCCATATGGCTGTTTGGCATATTTTTCTCATTGCTGTAACCAGCTGGCCAAATGCAGAGAACATTTCTCCAACTATCTAAAACATCAGCAGTAAATGTCAGGTTCTGGTGACAGTGCCTCAGAATAGAAGAGCAAAGAGTTTCTTTTCTGACTCACCATTTTCAAGTGACGTTCAAAAAATCGTGCCGGTGGAAAAAAAAAAAAAAAAAAGAAAAAAAGG
>OMLF01043291.1:5150-16317 GCA_900302615.1 Holocentrus rufus | reverse complement strand
AGGGTGAAGGACCTAGGCATGTCTGCTTGTATCTGTGTGTGTGTGTGTGTGTGTGTGTGTGTGTGTGTGTGTGCATGCTTGTGGCATGCATGTACACATGTATCTGTGTGCTGTGCAGTGCGGTGAAGGGTCAATGCTGGGCTGTTGCCCCAGGCTGCTGAGCTGAGAGGGAGAAGCAGGAGGATGCAGTGGGTCGCTCTAGCAGTGGCCCTGGGGTGTGTGTGTCTGTCCTGGGCCTCACACACCCCCACCCCTACCCCCACCTCCACACACACCCCTCTGGTGGATAACTCCGAGGAGGAAGTGGATGAGCCGTGCTTTGAGCCGTGCACATGTGAGGTCAAAGAAGGCGTGCTGCACGTGCACTGTGACGGCCGAGGCTTCACTAATGTCAGCCAGGTACTGATGCATCATCACTATTCATGTATCATGTATGCAAGACACACACTGCACTTAACTGCACTGCATGTGCTATTTTAAAAGTGTAGGTGGCGGATAATCTGTTTCTCTTTCACATACCACCTCTCTAAGGCTAATATCCTGGATCTAATGTGGCTTATGGGTGTTTCTTAATTATTACATACCTGTAATTAATGAGATAACCAATCAGTGCGTTAATTAATCACTCAGGTGTCACAGTCGTGGGTCCGCCCATTCAAACTCAATCTCCAGAGGAACTCTCTGAGGCGTCTCTATAGCAACGGGTTTCAGCACCTTAGCAACGCAGTGGCGATAAACCTTGGCAACAATGCACTCCAGGACATCCGGGTGGGAGCTTTCCACGGGCTGGCCAAATTACGACGCCTGTATCTCCACGAAAACAAACTGGAGGTGTTCCGAAATGATACGTTCTCTGGCTTAGAGGCACTGGAATACCTCCAGGTAGGTTTCAGATGACAGACCGTGTTGATTATCTATGATTGACAGGGTTATTGACTAATTGTCAGAAATTACTGCAAATTGCTGTCACTGTAATGGCCACTGGTTACTAGGTGGCTTCAATGAATGAACCTTATTGAGACTTTTGTACTTAAAGCATTTTAAATCATTTTCTTTTTCAAATTAACGAGACAGCTACCTCTTTAACATTCCTGCTATGTTCAATTTACTCTCCCATTGCAGCAGTTAATACGTAGTTGATCATGTTGACTCTTGCCTATCTGCAGGCGGACTACAACGTGATCAAGCGCATCGACAGTGGCGCTTTAAGATTCCTCTTCAAGCTTCGGGTTCTCATCCTCAACGACAACCTGATCCCCGTCTTACCTGCTCATCTGTTCAGGTTAGATTACCATACTGCAAAGCTGTTGAATTGTGGAAGTGGTTTACTTGTAAAAATAGCAATGCCAGATACAATTACCACCAAGTCTGTTTTCTGCAAGGAAAAAAAAAAAACACAAATGAAATTAGTGTTCCATCTCACACCTTTTCACATCAAAGGCGTAATCATCAAATAAAAACAAATTTCTCAACAATGAGAGGTGTAAACTTTATTTTCAGTTTCTATCAAATCTTCCTTTCATCTAACCTAAATAATTTATCCTCCTCCTCCTCCTGCTCCAGATCTGTGTCTCTGACCCACCTGGACCTGCGGGGAAACCGTCTGAAGAGCCTGGCCTATGCCGGGACCCTGGAGTATGTTGGGCGCTCTCTGATGGAGCTGCAGCTGGAGGAGAATCCCTGGAACTGCGGCTGTGATGCGGTCCAGCTGCAGCAGTGGCTGGGTCAGATCCCGTACACCGCTGTAGTAGGAGACGTCACCTGCGAGTACCCCTTCCACCTTCACGGCAAGGACCTGAGGGAAATTCCCCGCAAAGAGCTGTGTGCTGACTTACCGGATAAAGAGTTGCAAGGAGAGGCAGGGAGTCCACCAGGTGGGTCACAGCCCCAACATCTGCCCCCTAACTCTAAGCCCAATTCCCATCCAGGTCGGGTCAGACCTACAAAACCCTCCTCCATGGTCCACGGCTCCCGCCAGAACACACACACGTCCTCCACTTCCTCCTCCTCTTCCTCAACAGAGCGGAAAGAGAGAGAGAGGCACCCGAGGCCAACAAAGAGGCCTCGACCCTCCAGAACGCCCCCAACGCCCCGCAGCCTGCTGCCCAACCAGAACCCCCCCGTGGCTGGCTACCAGACACGACCCCCCATCCCCATCATCTGTCCCCTGGGCTGCACTTGCAACCTGCACATCACGGACCTGGGCCTGACTGTCAACTGCAAGGAGTGCGGCTTCCATAACGTGTCCCAGCTCACGCCTCGGCCACTCAACGGGCGCAAGCTATACCTTGGCGGGAACCTGATCCAGAGGATATACCGCTCGGACTTCTGGAACTTCTCCAGCCTCGACCTGCTTCATCTGGGGAACAATCGCATCTCCTACCTGCAGGAGGGGGCTTTCTCCAGCCTAACAAGCCTGAAGGGCCTCTACTTGAACGGGAACAACTTGGGGAGGCTCAGCCCTGACATGTTCTTGGGCCTTCAGAGCCTAAGGTAGGATTTAATAAACACCCCACTGGGATGTGTCGCATTTTTATGAGATATTTTTGTTTTGTGTCAAAGTGTTTCAAGCGTGCGCTTGAAATAAATCCATGAACCGAAATCACATCTCAGCTTAGAAATTTAGACATCTGTTTGATTAACATGTGGAAATTAATTTCACTGCAATAATAGCACAGCACAGAGCAGAACATTTTGATTATAATGATGCTAGATTCTGATTGAAATGAAAGGTGCCCATTCTTTTCCAGCGGTGTCATTCGTTAGTCACACTGCCTGATGGCATGCTTCAGTCGGGCTGTGAGTCTGCTATGAGTGACAACGTGAAAATTAATGTGTTTTTTTATTTGCATACAGAGGTGTTGATAAGGGGGTGAAACGTCTGGAAGTTGCCAAGAATCTGCGGTTGCAAAGAGGCTATTATAAAAACCGGCTCTTCGAGTGATGCTTGTATCATTGTCAAAGATTAGGCAAACAAAGCATAATTCTGTGCAAATAATGCATGCCAACCTGAGCAAATACCCAATGCAAATAGTTTCATTAGTTAAATTGATATTGATTCAGCAAAGTAAACATTTTGATTAAGTCCACAGGTCAGCTTTCATGCTCTGACAGAGAATTCGCTTCAACAGAAATATTACAAAATATTACATTTTATAATATTCAGAGAGTGATTTAGCCCTTTTGATCTTGGCTGCAACATCTGTCTATTTTAAAGGGAAAGGTTAAGAAATTTTATGGGCCTATTAATTTCACTATTAATCACTGATGAAAACGCTCAGTACATTCAAAAAGTTTTCCTGTTAACCTGCAGTTTGGCCTTGCGAGTGATATTAGAGCAAGTCGGTGGCATTTAAGTATTTTCTACCAGTGCATTCATTCACAATATTACTGCAGCTATGGAAGTACGGCTGGTATGTGAGGAAAGGCCTCTTAAGATCCATTCCCTTCCCAAAATTCCACATTTATCATTTTTAACATGGCAAGTGATGATGAGGCATGGTGCGGCCAGTGTGGGAATGTGGCTACAATAAATCATCAGTGTAAAACTACTTAGTAACATTTGAATTCAACCAAACAGCTGCCAACAATCAAAATGCGCAACGAATTAAATCTTTTTTATGACTTTTCTGAAATGAATCCAACCTGTCAAACTATGAATGCATAGGAGAATGTATAAATTAGCTGAAGAATGCCTCAAAATAAGCAGTTGTTTAAAATGTTAAAATGCGTATCATGTTCTTGTTAAAAAATTATACTCATCAAAATCTATTTTCAGCATGACTACACAAATTTATAGAGTTATTCCCCAGGCCTGGGATTGTTAAACCAGCATTTGTGAGCATGGAGAACTCTCTCAATTCAAAGCCCAAAATCTCATGTATCATATCAGCCGCACAAACAAATTGATGCTCCACCAACAATAATGAGGTGGCTTTATGGATTTACCTTATTATAATATATGTAAGATCTTTCACTTTCATATGAGCTTTGTTTTATAGCAGTGATAGCTGCTTTCTTTTTTGTCTGTAGAGAAGTGTGTGGGATAAAAGTGAATGCTCACTCATTTGAACTGCTCATTTAAATCGAACTGTCTCAGGGCGTAGGGAAGACATCACTAAATACTGAGATTCAGTGATATTCTCCTCTTTCCCATGCCTCATTTATCATCTCATTTCCATCGCTCTTCTTCAGTGAATACGCACGTATCCACAGACACCGTAACGCTGCCCTTTCCTCTCCTCAGGTATCTTTACTTTGAGTTCAACGAGATCCGTGAGGTGGATCCCGGGGCCTTTGACTCTATGCCGTCCCTCGAGCTGTTGTTCCTCAACTCCAACCTGCTGCGAAGCCTCCCTCTGGGTGTCTTCTCTGGAGTTAATCTAGCGCGCCTCAATCTGCGAGACAACCTCTTTCTCCAGCTCCCCGTGGAGGGCGTACTGGAGGACCTGACTGGACTGGTACAGGTTGGTGCACACGGGAGACTCGCGGCCACATTTACTAAGCATTTTCCGTGGCTCTAATGCAGTTGTGGGCATAAAAAGTGCCGATTCTGATCTACTAACCTGTGCACACAAGCATTTTCTGAGTGGAAATGTGGAACGGTGAGTGGAATAGGACACTTGGCAGGAGATTTTTAGCGCGTTTGACCCAGTTAACGTGTATTTTGAGGAGAGACGACGACAGGGTGCAAAAGTGGAGGAGGGAATTGTTGAAATGGATCACTCCCATTGATTTACTAAAGCAAAATGCACATAACTGCAGCCAATATTTAGCATCCAGAAAAAGCCTGTCCTAACTGCACGCCCTAAAAAAAAACATAGTTGCTGTTTTATTTGCTCAAAGGCACAACAGGCAGAGAGAAGAAGAAAAAAGTATTCCATTTGAGAATTACTCTCTTTTAAATGTCAGAGAACCAGATTAAAAAAATTATAGATTGCCAAGTCAAATTATATTATCGCTGCTTGATGAAATAAAAATTTAAGTGGAACGTCAGAAGAAGAGCAGTCATGCCATACCCACACTGACTAAACTTCTGGCAACCCTTCATCTCCTGGCCTCTGGCTCCGCTACAGTGGGGAATCACAGTCTGCTCTCTCATCTGCTTCGTCTATTGTTTTGAGAGCAATGCTGTGGCGTGTGGGACTGTGGTTGCGCCTCAGGTATTCTAATTGGAAAATTGCGGCTGACTTGATTTGCATAAGTGGTCTTAATAAATCAGGAGCTAAACTGGTGAAAGCTGCACCTGTTAAGTTTTTTTTTTTTTTTTTGCACGGTAATATTTAGTTCACCTTTCCGTAAACACACTGTGTTAAATTCACAGTTACTTGTACACCTTACCTTGGCCTTTCATTATGCGTGAGTGATTGCTTTGCACAATTTACCGATAAGGCCCGAACCAGAGGTATTGCATTTTTTTTTTCATCATGCCTCCTCCCCCTTAAGCAAGTTTAGTATACCAGGCTCTTCTTAGAGAGGAATGAGGCAAGGTGGGTGTGGATTAACCTGAATGTCATTGTAAATTTACATCCATGAAAATTCCTAATCCGAGGTAGTGCGGGTAAGGCTAGCAGTTCAGAGCCTGTTTCTTAGTGAAGACACGCTGGGAGGACGCTGGTGGTTTATGAGCCTGAGGGAGCATGTGGAAGTATATTACGGTTGTTTGCTGTTATAGACTTGTGATGCCCAAGACAGACATTCAGGAGTGCTTTTGCAGGCCAGGGGCTTTTAACAAAATGAAGGATCACACCTTGATTATTGGGGATTATTGAGGAGCAGGGTGCTTTCTCAACAGCGGGGAGGCTCTTTCCTCAAGGATTTCTTGTTTTGGACCTGTATTGTTCAAGGCATAATCCATGGTTCTAACACTGCCCGCTGAGGCCAACTATGCAAAAAAAAAAAAAAAGTATTGATGACATAATCTCTGCATAAGACGAGACCAAACTAGGGGCTGAATATCTGTGTTTATGCAGTGAAACAGGTTTTCTCATAAATGTAGTCCAAAGGTTTATTTGCTTGAGACTGTAACAGTAAAATAACTTTTTGAAAGACATGCCTATTTTTATTGTCATCTTTAGATCATCATCATATTTCACTAGCCCTGTAGGCACAGAGGCCAAATGCTGGATACAGATAGATAGATGGATACAGTAGATAGATAGATATGCAATAATATGCAAGAAAATCTGCAACCACCAAAGTTTTTCAGACAACTTGGAAGGGTATATATCTTACAGAGATCTATTTTAGAGGAAGTATCCTGCCAAAAACACTTAAAAACTGTTTAAAAAAAAAAAAACAGCTACTGCCCATGCAGCTTGCAATTCTGGGCCGATTTTATTGTCTGGTGGTGTGTTTTTCTTATTCCCATGGATAACTGGCCAAACATAGACAATGTGACATCATATCGGGATGTTTACCGTGCAACTACAATGGAGTTTGACTGGAGAAAGTCTGAACCATCAATGGTAAACAATTGGTAAATCAATGTTTGACAATCATACAGGGAGAAATCCATCATAAAAGAGGAAAAGATACCAATTTCTCCACTGACAGTAGCCTCAATAGACCACAATAGACTCTCGCTGTCTTGTTATTTGTATCACTATTCCTCTCTCCACCTGCATGTAAAATCAACAGCTGGATGCAACAAGTTCAAGCCCTTCTCTAAGGGTTTATTGAAAGTTGTTCTGGGAAAGGCAGGAAATTAATAACTGAAGTAGACATAGACTAGGCAGGTAGAGGCAAAGTGAGAGCACTAAAAAATAAAATACAACACTTCAGTTCATCACAAAATAACTCCCGGAATGGACTGAACATCACAGACTGATGATACCTGGTAATATAAGAGTATCGTTGGGTGGATTTTTCCTTTATCCCATTTAACCGTCAGTGTATAGCAGGCCTTTATGGCTGCTGTGAAACGGATATGTCACAAAGAAAAGAACAGCAGTTGTGCTTTCTTTTACTGCAGATTGTTACTCAAATGCTTTTTGTTCACTTCTGTTCTCTGGATTCCTCAAAAAAACTATTGAAACACATATTCATCAACAAGGAGGACAGCGTTCCCAGACCTAAATCCAATGGTTTTATATTTCAATAAAGGCTCATTTTTCTGGGGACTAAGTGGAGCCATTTTGATGACTGACAAGATATTGCCATTTGGTCAACGTGATCAATTATAAGACACGCAGCTTAGCGGGAATATACTGAGTGCTTCCCTGATGTGATTCTTTTTTATAGCTTCCAAATAAATTTTGGCCAATTATTGCTTGATCTTTGCTCTCTATTATAATGATAAAAACCACAAGATCAAATTAACTCCCTCCGGCTGAAGCATGGCAATTGCCGTCCACAATTGATGCTGTCACTGTGTGAAGGCGTTTTTCTTGCTCCAGTGTTTTTCTTATTCATAAATGTGAATAACCAGGTCAGTCTAAATATACAGTCTGGCTAGAGGTGTTGGTATTTTTTTGCAAAGTGGCTTTCATTGCTCATAGACCATGCAAATGATCAAAAGGGACGGCGCTACTACAAAATGGACAGTAAAAACTGTCTGGCGATTTTTATTTATGAAAAACTCAAGGAAGCGCCCACTTGATAACCCCAGCGACATACCCAGACACTCACTCAACCCAGTAACATTTAGATTAGGTGTCTGGTGAATGATGCTGCCTGTCTGATAGCCTGTAGATTTATGACAGTATACCTCAAAGCACACCCTTCCTTTAACATCTGAATGAGGCTTCTGTAAAAATCCTCGGTGTGGAGTACAGGGAACGGGTCACGAAACAGAAAAATCAGAATAATCATTTCTTTGCGGGGATCAACATTACCTTCAACATTTTCGAAAACATTGGGAGACATCATTAACGTACGCCAGTTTGGACTGTTGCCGAATTTCCTTGAAGGTGCAGTGAATTCAGTAAAAAAACATTTGGCTTTATTTTTCATAAAATTACTGGTTTCACGGCACCTGTATTTTGACTACATCTCGCACCTGTCTGCACAACTACGGGTATATTATTTCTGTTCACAACAAAGCTTTGATTGACAAGTTGACAGTCAATCACACACTAGGTGACCACGCGTGTAAATTGTAAACAGAGTGGGATGTGTTGGACATATGCCAGCTCATGAGAGGGGATACAGCCCATGGGATCAGTATGAAAGAAAGCATTAACTGTGAATATAAACTGGTAGCTTCTTGCAGGTAGCTGCTCGTTTTAGTTGTTTGGAGGAATGGCAACAGGTGTCAACCTACTGCTGCAAACTTGTCAAATCCCTTAGGCTGGCTTTGCATGGTGGAACTGAAACGCGTCTTCATTTCCATGCAGCTTGGTGTTCCAGGCGAACCGTCCAATGACAATTATAAATTCACTTTGCATCATCATTTGGAATGTTCCATATGGGTTTGCTGACATTGCAACAGTCAAAGTTTCATTTGCAACCTGCAAGTAATTGCACGGACGTTGCTTTGTGTGAAGCCAGCCTTCGTGTTTGCAGAATGCAGTCCCTTGGTACTGATTTTTCAAAGCTCACAATCAGTTTTCCTGTTGGCCTTTGTGCAGGCCGACGCCCTGGTATTACACCAAGATGACTATCTGCCATGTTTGATCAGGGGTTTCAGAAAGATGCAAAATCATCAGCTTCTCTATCTAGTTGCAGTCAGAACCGACCAGTTACACTAATGCAGTGAAGAGAAGGGTGGTACATTTGTCAGGACTGGAAAAGGCGGGGGACAAAATGCAATCTGTGACATTAATGTAACATGTTCTTCATATAAGCCGATTATGAAATTTTTGAAGTGTTGTACTTCATCATCATAAAGAGCAAGTGCTTTCAGTTACACAGTGTTTATTTAAAATATCCAAATGCCCAATTTCCCATATTCATTCATGCCTATTTGCAGCCCAAATGCCTCATAACCATGCAGAAAGCTGGAAAATTGCAGTTTTAAATGGAATCGACCTTTAACAGAGTGAAACTAACTATGTACAGTGGTGCTCAAACTGAGCAAAAGATATGGCTGAGGACCAGCCACAAGTGGGCTTCTGGTTTCATTAAAAAATGCTCTCAGGCATTGTTTCATCATCCAGTAGCAATTATGTCATTATCAAAGTCACACAAAAGCCCAACATGGGCAGACCTTAAGAAAGCAAAAAACCATCTTGTTCATTGTAAGATATGTGGAGCAGAGTCTGTCATATCATGGCTCCACAAAAACAATGCTGAATCATTTCAAAAAGCATTCAGCTATTTCTACAAGCGACAGAGATGGGCAAGCCAAATTAGCATTTGTGCAAGCTCCTTGGAAGTGTGACAGAAACCGAACTGAGAGAATCTCTGCCTTCATTGCCAATATTGTTGCTAAAGATATGAAATGAATCAGTACTGTAGAAAACAGAAAGTGATGTAAGTGATTCTTTTTGTCCATAATCTGCTTTGTGAAGTGTGGCACTGTCTGAATATTCAAACATTGTTTAGATGGACTGAATAGTAGGCCATGAAAAAATGGACTTTCACGTCACCACTGGATTATTGCACAAGAGATTGTTATATCACATCCTGTGTATTGTTAAAAAAGAAAACACTTTGACAGTCTCTGCCCAGAACGTCACACTAACTCTGCTGGTGGTTTTATGAATAGCCACTTATGTAAACTCTGTGTAAAGTGAACATTAGTGTTAGCTAAAATATTCATAATGAAACCTGCATTACTGGTTTGCACATGTTCCCTGAGGTATTTTGTGAGTGGCAGATCAGAAGGACAGGTTCATGACCACACATGGTTCACGTGGATGTACATCATAATTCTTTACCGTTAACTTTGCTGTGACATGTCCTTGTACAGCCATTCAGCAACTGTGCAATTTAAATATTTTCATAATGTTGCCTTTATGAATGGATAGTATTGCATTATTACATGCAGCATAATCAATACTGTATATAATCTGCATATTTCAAAGCACTTCACATCACTGAGACGTTTATAACAACCTATTGTTATCCCAACAAAGCTTATTGGATGATCCATATGTCCTTGTTCATGAAAGGCAAAGATAACAGAAAATATAATTTTTCTTTTCAATTATGGTGACCAAGTTACTAAGCTACAACTCAAGAATGTCTCCAGCAGTATCTATTTTTTGTTTACATTCCACAAAAGTGATTCATGAATTTTCATTGCATAGCAGAGTCGTAATTAGCTTCCTGTTACACACTGACAACACACTGTGGTGTTCTGTATCTCTCCAGGTGGACCTGCAGCAGAACCCGTGGGAGTGCAATTGTGAAGCGGCTCCGCTGAAGCGTTGGCTGGAGGGACTGAGTGCTGTGGTGGTGGTGGGAGAGGTGGTCTGCCATTCCCCTGAAAAGACCAAAGGCGTGGACCTCCGCTCTCTCTCCATGGAGCTGCTCTGCCCAGAGCTGGAGCCACAGGAGGACCAGGAACAGGAGGGGCAGACATCCACCTCCACCCCCTCAGACCGAGGCGTCTCGGTTGGCTACCCCGGCTCAGGTCTCGGCCCCTTGATCCCTCCAGGGAAGGACTCCATCCCTCTGTCGGTGTTAGTGCTCAGCCTGCTGGTGTTGTTTGTCTCTGCGTTCTTTGCGGCAGCGGCGCTGATCGCCTATGCCCTGAGGAGAAGGGACAAACTGCCCTTCCGTCGCCAGGGAGAGGTCGACTTGGCCGGCATCCAAATGGAGTGCGGGATCTTCACCGAGCAGACGCACCACCACCACCACCACCACCACGGCCTCCCAGAGACGCCCCCTCTCCCCGCGCCGGAGCACAACCACGTCTACGACACCATCCTGCCCCCGGAGCCTGCCCCCGGAGGCGCCGACGCTCCTTCAGCCCCGCACATGTGTAGCAGCCCCGCCTACAAAGAGGAGCAGGACGCAGTGGTGAAGCAGCGACAGCCGCAGCAGCAGCAGCAGCAGCAGCAGTTTGCAGGGTCTAATGAGAACGAGGGAGGTTATTGCTCTGCAGCAGAGAAGGAGAGGGAGTGGACTCTGGAAGTGTCCTCGTCGCCCATCAGCACAGTCACCGGGGCAATGGGACCCCTCGCCGGCCTCCACGGAAACGGCATCCTCTGCCCGACCGTCATCGACAGCCAGGGCCCCACCCCTAAGGTAGAACTGGTGGACTGCCTCTTCAGAATCC